>JAEVFN010000258.1:0-20588 GCA_030449075.1 Murraya paniculata | reverse complement strand
GCGCTCGGGCTTGCGGTGCGGGCTTTATCACGGGCCGGCAAATGTGTGCGAGGAAGCCCGGCGCTAAACGCACTCCACCATTCGCGAGGATTGTTGCGAATTGTGGAGGCGCGCGCGCCAAATTAGCCTTCACTCGTAGTCGGTGCGAGCGGCCCGTGACACATTGCTTGCCAATGTAGCAGTTTATATTTTCATGCGGCAGAATGGGATGGCTATTTGCGTGCATCTCTACGTGTACACAAAACTTGCAACTGCAACTAGTTTCTTAAAATGCAGCCTTACATGTATCTAAAAATCCAATGTTGTAGCATAACACGTTGCTGGAAAATGGTTGTTCCACCAAAGTAGGACTTTAATTACATTGTCTTTGTACTCGTTGTCATTTTTTGTGCATAGACATTAGAATCTGCACGTGACATCTCATTTCCTTGAATCAATTCAATTATGTTCATATTTACAAAAGCTAATCTATTTTACCTTTGCTGAACTTGAGGCTCTACGCACCTGCTACCAAGGTTATTACGTACTTTTAGAGAGGAGCGGGATTGCCCCTGACAAAATTTATACTTTAGCTAAATTTGAGACTAAACAGAAAATTTGATTTTTGATGATAATAATCTTGCTGTCTCTCTATGTTTGATATTTATGCTTAGTTTAGCATTGGGGTATTGCAGTTTTTAAGTTACAGTTGTTATAAAAAATATATATAATTAAAAAATAAAAGTTGAGAGCATAATAAATCTATTTTTTAGATAATAATTTTGATGAAAATAGTAAAATATTGTAGGTTTTTCATTATACAAGTATGTAAATACTTACAATATTGAACTTCAAATTATAATAACACTCTTAAGCATAATTTATTGTCGACATAACTTGTTGCCGACCTAGTGGTATGTTGCTCATGAGTAGATATATCTCACTAATATTAATGGGAATACAATAATTTTCTAAATATGGAGGTAGAAGTCTCACTTTTAATCACTGTAAGTTTCAAAACTATTATTAGTTTACTTTTAGATTGTGGTATAAATATTCGGAACTAATCATAATCTCAGTGAAATCCATATTATAATGCATCCATGGATGGTAACAATTTAAGGAAAGAGACCAAAAAAAAAAAGGAGAGAATCACAACCACTTATTTGCACATTCGAAGTTCATAATATAACCTGTTTTCAAGCTTTTCAAAGTTTAAGCATAGGGATCTAATTACAAAAATTTCAAAGTTAATAGGGACCTAGTCGAAAGCTTTTCAAAGTTTGAGCTAAAAGCGAAATAATGATTTAGGGAAAACGGTTACCGATTAAAATTGCCGCAATCTTTCCCCAGCAAGATGCAAGAGCCAAGTGTAAACACGTATTTTTAGCAAAAACATTATACTATTTGACAAAAATATCTGAGTCCTCTATCTGACACACACCCAAATAATCCAGAACATGCCCAGGAAAGAACCTTCGCTAGCTCCTATTAATATTTTTTTGCATGAACCATGGCATTGAAATGCATGCATGAATGTAAAACTAGCTAGACAATAATTGAAAATTTAAAAAAAAAAACGTGAATATTCTTTAGTTGATCCTTACTCAATGTTTCTAATAAAAGTCACTCTCAATACATACCCCTACTGTTATTCAAAATGGAGCCGAGGGTGCCCAACACAGCGAAAGCCAACAAGGGGCTGACATCAAGCGTATCGAAAACCGGAGGGATTATATTCCGAAACAGATTCAAGTAAGGATCGCACAGGTCCCTCATGGCCGACAGCGGCTGCCGCTCCCACGGAATGTTCGGGAACCAACTCAGCAAAACCCTAACCAACAAAACCCCGCTGTATATGTCCAGCCACTTTGCCATTCCCGCCGCCACAACAGTCAGAGGCGTGTTCAGGTGCCCGCTGGCCCGCTCACGCATCCTCGCGAAGAACGCGGGCCCCACCGTGTGGACGACATCGTGATGCAGTGAGGATTTGTTTAGGGTTGGAGCCAAGTTTTGGATGAGGGATTTTATGAAGAGGCCGGATAGAGAGAAGATTGTGGAGACGGTGCGAGTTGAGTCTGCGAGGAGAAGGGTTGGGGTCGGGATTTCGGAGGGTTTGAGGGATAAAGTTGGGAATGTGAAGGAAGAAGAAGAAGAAGAAAAAGATGAAGATGAGGATGAAGAAGAGGAAGCTTTAATGGGTTGCGGGCGGAGGTGGCAATGTTTTTGGTGAAGGCAGTAATGAGGGGTTTTATGGTTTGGAAAGAAGACGGGAGAGCGGAGGAGGAGAGATGCGGTGGCCATGTTTTTTTTTCTTTTTTTTTTTTCTCTCTTTGTTGAAGAAGAAATAGTTCGTTAGCAGAGTGTGCAGTTTCTGCAGGAGGAGGTTTTGTATTTGTGGTTGCGTATTTCTTCTTCCTTCTCCCATTGGAATCAGGATAGTTCCATGCAACCATGGGCCTTCATGGCCCTCCTCACGGCCCAAATTCAGATTTTGGTTCTATTATCAGAGATATTCTAGGGTATTTTTGTTGTACTATATTCACTTACTGCATATATGATATGTGTACATGAATTCAATATAACTATCAATTATAAGATAATTTTTCAAAATAAATGTACACATGTCATACATGTATTAAGTGAGTATAGTACAATAGAGGTACTTTAAAATTTTTGAACAAATAAATGAGAGTAGAAATAATAATTCTACATTTGTATAATTGAAAGTACATAATTTGTATCTCAACTAATCTGTCATCTATCATTAATTGGCACATCTAAGCTATTATTTGTCAAAGTAGCATTACTCTTGTTCATTTATTAATTATATGACTCTCAGTTATATTTCAACTATAAATGTATCATTCATTACCTTTAACAAGGAGATGAAAGAGAAGGGGTCTTTAGAATCCAATCTAATTCATTGAGTCATCCACAAAAATCTGAGCAGTGAATTGATGAATTAGATTAGATTGAAAATTTAAAAATCCACAGTCGGTGGATTGAATATGGATTTACTTATGTAAATATGCAATGTGTGTGTATATATATCTTATTCTATAATAATATGAAATAAAAATAATTGAATAATTAAGTAAAAAAATATAGTTTGTAAACAGTAAAAATTCTAACATTAAAATTTATAATTATTTTTTTAAAAAAAAATTAACATTTTTCTTTTGTCTTCCATGTACAGAGATTTTGGGAGCAAATAAGATTATATTTAATGAAGCTTGATAGCATTTGATGGGACAGTAAGTGAAGGTAAACATTTATTAATTATTTTTATTAAATAAAATATTTTTGTTTGTTATTTATTTCCATTATGTCTATTTTTTAAGTTAAAATATGAAATACAAATTGGAGTTGGACATTTTGACTGCTCATCTAAGCTCTCAAGTTTTAACTTCTATATAGATCTAAATTCATAATTTTAGTTAATTTGATCATGCATTGATCTAACGAAATGAGATTTTTTATCTTTTAGTTGTGTTATGTTTTGAAACTTTGAATGTATTATTCTAGTTTTATTCAAATTAAACAATTAATTTATTTAATTCTTGTTCAAATTTGAATTTATCGATACTACAATTATTTTTATATTATATTTTTTTTATTTAATTAGTTAGTGAATGGACATAATTAAAAATTTTTAATTAGCAAATCAATCTGAAAAATGGTATATTAGACATGAACTGGGTCAAATCTGCATTCGATCCGCAAAAGTATGAATTATATTTGGTTTGAATTTCACTAATCCGTGGATCAAATTGAATTGAAAATTTATAATTCGCAAAATCATAGATCGAATATGGATTTATGTTCAATCTTCAAAATCTAATCCTCGAACAACCCTATGAAAGAGGCTGTTGGAGATATTTTTATGAGACAACAATTAAAAAAAATTACTGATATTGTCAATTTAATTTTTTTACTTATATTTAAGTGATTTGGTTGCTTACCACTTATATGAAAAATGATAAGTAATCCGTTTTCTTATATCCTTTCTTCAATTTGTCGATCAAATTCTCCTCAGATCGGATCTTAATTATTTGGAATCAATTTTAATGAGAAATACTGGATCTTATCGTTGATCGATCCATTCAGCAAACTTGGCTCCGGGAAAAATCAGCATCAACGCTCGGCTTTCTCACTCAAGTGACGAACAAATCACAGTCATTGATAATTATGTTAACGTACCAGTTAATAGTTATAGGCACACTATAGGCTCCAAATTTTGGATGCCATTAATTGCAACATAACAGTAAATTTCTTCATTTTTGTTACTCTGAACATTTTACAAAAGCAGTGTTTGCCATTCAATTGATGAGAGGGACTAACTGCTGACCCCTTATTAAATATTTAAACGAAAGACACGCAATAAGAAAATGTTGTTAGAAAATCAACATAATGGAACTATTTGGGGACGTAAGAATAAGGGCAAAGACAAATAATAAGCCTCTATCCACCGTCCATTTGGTGTGATTTCCATGATGATCTTCTTCAGCATTCTTAGCGGACCAACCATGACCCCCCACTGAACCACCCGCCGTGACCCAAGACAGAACCTCCGTCGCTTGTTCCCTAGCCGAACCGTGCATCCCCTCCGCCGCCTCGACCGCCTTCGCGTACTGCCGCGACACCACCCGACTAGCACGGCGGAATTTGACAACATTGATACACTTAAAGAACTTCTCTTCAACATTTTTGTAAAAGTATTTTGTGTTGTGTTTCTTATATAGTTGGCTTAAAGCTTGGTTCTTGAGTTTAATCATGATGGTCATTATGGCAGTGATTATATCAATAATATATGATGCTCAAGGCCTGATGCTAATGAATTAAAAAATATTTATTTTTCATTTATTTTATTTTATTTTACTTTAGGGTTGTGGCAGTAATGATTAGGAGTGATGGAGACTATCGACAGTGTAAAGATGTTAAAGTAGTTGGTGAGATGCATCGATCATCAAGGAATCCATTTATTCATGTTACACATTGCAATGCACAGTCTGGGTCCTTATTACGTTTATTATCTTATTAAATTTCGGTAAGTGCCCCAATACTTTTTCTTTGAGTAACACGATTCATATCCTGAAAAGCTTTGTTCTAAGGATTTTTCTAAATTACAGCTGCTGTAACTTACAGCCGCAACTTTTTCGAGTAAACAGTAACACCACGTGGTTACTGTTCACTCGAAAAAATTGCGGCTGTAAGTTACATAAGCTGTAACTTAACAGCTCCCTTGTTCTAAATTTAATTAAACGGATGTAACATTTATTTTTCATTGTACAAACGCCACGTAAAGTTATAAATTATCTATTTATCATGGGGTTTCATTCCATGGTTTTCAAGTAATCTATTTTTTGTATGCGGCTACTGTTATTTGAATCTTAGGGGAAATTAATAATAGTCTTAAAAATTAATTTCAATCTTTTTTTTCTCTCTCCCTAGGGTAGCTAACATTTTTTTAAAGAATAAACTTAGATAAATATTTTTTTTGTGGACATAAAATATCAAGGATAACACATAGGTAGCAATTTGACCAAAACATCCAGTGTTTGAATCTGAAAATCTTGCTTTAGTTTAGTATTATACTGTAAAAACAAATAAAAAATATTCAGTATGAGAACTTCGCTAGCTCACAATAATAAGTTCAACAACAAGCAGCAATTCGGATTCAACCATTAATTGGGAAACAAACTAATCTCTATAACAAGTGTCCTTTATTTAAGGGTAAGGCCCCAGCCTCGGCAACATAACATAAAATCTATTCCCGCAGCCGTTACCAATCTCATCATGATTTTGTTTATTTCACAACACCAAGCCAAACTTTCCGACGGTCCACGTCTACAATTGCACGAACATTCAATTTAAACCAGCCTTCCATCGGCATCTCCCAAGAAGCAACAGAAACACCATTAACACCCAAACTACAAAGCTGCGTGGTTCTAACTTCTAACGGTGCCCGTGCAAGCACACTTTGGGACGTCTCAATAAACCCCTCGTACAAACGCTCATTGCTTGCTCCCCATCTTCCCCACATGCATGACCATAATAATCATCAACCTTTGAATAACCTAAATGCGACTGCCTTAAACTTAAGTTAATTTTGTTTCGATTTTACACAATATAATATATAGAAAACTTGTTGGGGAGGGGGGGGGGGGGGGAGCAACTTCTTCTTTCGTAATATTGTGAACAATTAAAACAAATCGTTAAATGTTCATCTTAATTAGTTCAAATATAGATAAGTGGTGGTTATAATTATTTTTATTGGTTTTTAATTGTTTATGTTCAAATATATATTTGTGATATAGTTTTATTCTAAATCCAATTCCCGTGGGTTCAGATTTGAAAGACTTCATGCTTTATAGAAAGAGAATGAAACTTTGGCAGAAAATATGTCACGTTCTCAAATTTGATGCATGCATAGCATTTGATGGTGGATGTCTCGGTGCAATGCTCTGCTCCTCATCGTCAATAAAATTGCAATGCTTTGGTTGACTTTTTACCTTAATAAATCGTTTGTAAATTGATTTAATAACACGGCTAAGCTTTCACCTGATGGTACTATTATGTATCCACATTCATAATAGGTGGAAGCCAACGCAGCATGGAAAATAACTAGTCAATATTTGGAATAATATCACGAAAAGAGTGCATCATTTACACAGTAAATATCTGCCTAGTTTTTATTTTTTATTTTTTGGGGGTTATTAGTAATAACTTTTTTTTATTATTGTTAATAATTTTTCGTTATATAGACAATCAATATTCTGTTTCACAATATATGCTAAGGAAACTGACTATATGTAACAAAAATATTATTACTATTAGCGAAAATTTGTTGCAGAGAACAAAAAAACTAATGACAAAAGGCAAATGGACGGTGCAGTTAATGCAATATAGGAATCATATCATATGAAAATATTTATATATGTGCACAATTACACTATAACAATGGTAAGTATAGAGTTCAAATGAGCTCTTAAGTCAAAATAAGAGACCAAACGAATATTTACCATTACAACAACCAACACATTTTTACATTCTTTAGTAATGTTCTATAGAATAAAATTTACATAAATTTATTGTACATGTGAGAAAAATATTATTACCAATAACAAAAAAAAATATTATTATCAATTACATATGATAAATGTAGTTTCTTACATATGCTACCTTAAACACATGCATCATTATAGTTATCTTTTTCTAACTAGCTAGAATAAA
This sequence comes from Murraya paniculata, assembly GCA_030449075.1. Classification (NCBI taxonomy): domain Eukaryota; kingdom Viridiplantae; phylum Streptophyta; class Magnoliopsida; order Sapindales; family Rutaceae; genus Murraya; species Murraya paniculata. The sequence goes on along the minus strand of JAEVFN010000258.1, from coordinate 13,373 downwards.
GTACTTGCATGATATTATTATTTTGAATTGTTATAATTTCACTAATATATTATAATTTGAGGCCTACTAAAAATATTAAAAATTTAGATCCATAAATTTATAGAATGAGTTATGATGTAGTTAACAACTGTTATACAAATAATTTAATTAATTGAATTAAATGCCTTTTAGGCACATGCTTTACTTTTATTATTATTTTCATTCGATCAATAAATTTATGTTCCATCAGTTGCATAAAATAAATTTATACAAAAATTATTTTTTTATCATGACTTATAAAACATAGTTCGATGAGTATTGATATTTGAGTAAAAGAATCTGACATAATAACGACAAAACAAATGTAAACTATTAAGTTTATTGTATTGGATAAAAAATATTAACACTAACTTTTAATAAAACACTATAATACCACATGATTTTACAATTATTTTTATAGTCATTGTGTCAGCATTTGTACTCTATCATTTTCCTAGTTCGATAACTCACACCCCACTAACAGCAGGGTAGAACATATCCTATTATATTTTGCATGACATTGTTTGGAGTAACCAAATTGAATTAAGCAATAGTTGATTTGACATGTCTGTGTTTAGTTTTTATTTTCCTGCACAAGTTGGTGGAAACTTTAATGTTCACAAACTTACAATGCAAAGAAGAAATCAAATAGAAGTATAGAACACAAACAGAATCATGAGACCAGGCCAAAACATCAAATATTCTAAAAGCAAAAGCTTAGCTTAGCTATATTATATGATATCACGGTCATATCTAATATTATGTCAGAGGGATTCTATTCAGCTGCTACTAAAGTTACAAAATCTGAGAATAAATGCAAAATCCAAAAACTGCCATATAATTAAATCTCCAATCTCCATCCATGCAGTTAAACAGCAATAACTGAAAACCCTCCTCCTACTAATAATAAGTATCTGTATTAACTCTAAAGCCTAAGAAGAAGAAACTTGAAAAAATAAAACAGTCTTGTTTGTTGGTGCCATTAATTATTATTATTATTATTCTTGCAGCAGGCAGCAGGCAGCAGGCAGCAGCAGCAGCGGGTCGCAGGTTTAATTTAGAGTTGGTTGTTTGTTTGAAGAGCCTTTGGTGCAGGCAGTAGCTGGGTATTTGATGGCATTAAGTTCAACTTTACGGAGAGCAGCTTTGCCCAAATCAATGCCGCAGATATCAGAGAGCCTTACTAGATAGAGCAAAACATCTGAAAGCTCTTCTCCTAAGTGTACTTTCTCTTCTTCTTTCCAATCTGGCAGTCCCTTTGGCACCTCTCCTTTCCACTGGAATATCTCACTCAGCTCTCCTACTTCACCCACCTGTGACTCAAATCATCATCATGTTAAATCTTCTTAATTATACCTTTTTGAGGGTGTTTTTGATATTACGGGGGGAGAGACAAAACAGAAAAAGTTAAAAACACAAGTGGGATTTTCAAGATTTCTATGATGTAACTAAAGGGAGACAAAATAGAAAAAGCAGAAAGGAAGATTTGTTTGCATAATAATTAAACCCTAACTTCAAACAGAAGATTAACATGTGAAATATAATGTAATTAATCTAAGTTAGTCCCGGCAGATTCCAGTAATATATATGTAGAATTTCTGATTCTAAAATCAGTAAATGATATTAAAAAGGACATGCGAGTAATTTAGAAAAGGGGAACAAAGAAAAAACATGTGAGCAACAAATCAATTATGAACTTCTCTAAACACAATACAACTGGTTTTGGCTGTAATATTTTTGGTCAAGTCTTCAAAACCCCACATAGAAAAATAAAAGAAGCAATACAAGTACGATCATCGTCTTCATTGAGTCTTTCATGCGTCATCATCAGAGAACAGAAAAAAATAAATAAATAAATAAGTAAACTGAAGGGTACCTTTTAAATAACTTGACAAGCAAAGAAATAAATCAAGAATATTGAATGATACATACAAGAGCCAAAAGGAGGTTTCTTGGGCTGTGAAACTGATCCCAGTTCCTTTCTTTTGCAAAGTCAGCCATCTTCTGCTTGAGAAGATCAAGACTCACGCTTTCACTTTCTCCTGCTCCCGTAGTCATCTCTTTCTTTAGTTTTGATTCAAAGCAAGAGACCAGAACACGGAAACTATTCAAGAGAAAGAGAGAGAGATGATGAGACTAGTTAACAAGAGCAATTTTTATTGGAAAACGACTAGGTTATTATATAATAAAAAAGAGCTGGAGAGAACAGGTGGCCAAAAAAAAAAAAAATGTATGTTTTTTTATTAATTTATTATTACGGGAAAGTGAATAAATTCCTTAGTTGTGCAAAGAATTTTAATTTTTAGAAGCCCTTTCCGAAAAAGAAGAAAAAATATATATATATATATTTACGAGCTATTGCCAGTTCATACTGCCCTGCCGATTAGACTTACACGTGTCAACATCCTGTAGGTTATCACCTCTGTTCTTGGGGAGCCTTCATCCCCGTGTCCTCCTGGGCCCCACTCCCGTTGTGGGTTATATCCTTCTTGTTTCTCCACTCTTACTGGACTTGGTTTTGTATAATAATAAATCTTTCCTTTGCAAAACCGGCAGTTAATTCCTTCGTTGTCTCAATTGAACTGCCACGTCATGACCACGTCAACGTTGCCTATTCGGTCTTTTTGGGTCTCGAGAGTGAAATTTGTTCTGTTTATTACCTATTTTTTAGGGTCAAATACTAGAAAAATAATAATAATAACTCAATAAAAAATCTAATCCGATTTGCTCATCAGTAGTGGGTTCCAGCCCTGTCTTTTTTCCTTTTGTTTTTTTCAATTTATAAGGTAAAATTTATTATTTACACCAATAATGGTATTTTAGGTTTTTAATTAGGCAATTGGGAGTTATATTATATTGGTTGGCAATAATTAATGCTATTCTCTCATAAAAATATAAGGTAAAATATGATGACACCTAAGTTTGTGCTTGCTAATGATTACTCTTTGGGACATTATTATTTTAATTTTTTTGTTTATACCATATAATTAGGGTTTTGAAAAAATGATTTGACAAGGATGCTCCCATTCAATTTGAACAACTCTTTTTTTTTTTTTTCCTTTTTTTGAGGGGTTTTGTTTACTTTTGAAAATTAGGTTCATATGACTATGACAATACTTCGTGTACATGAAAAATAATTATGTGGAATTTTTTTGACATGTTACAATCAGTTTTCATCGTGCTTATTACACAAGTGGTATGTGTCAGCTGACAAACCACTTTGTTAAAAGCAAGACCCTCTATCCCTTTCATCCCAAACTCAAAGCATTTACATTCAATTTGCGCAAAGATAATTGAAAGGTACAAGTCTTTGAAACTCTTTTACTTTCACCCAATTTTAGCAGATCAACCACATAAAGAAAAAAAGAAGTTCAAGATAATAGCTTTTAATCATCTTACTAATTTTTCCTCAAGTCACTTATGACGAAACGGAAATTAAAGTAACAAAATTTCTGGAAAAATATATTTTTATTGAATGAAAAGACTGAACTAAATAACAAACTAGAGTTTTCAAAAAAAAAAAAAAGACTTCTCTCTTTTAATATGTAAAAATAGTTAACTTGTAGATAGTTGAGCAAGCATAATAGGAAAATTAAATATGAATTCAAAAAATGAAAAATATATCTCTCTGCGCATCTTCAATTCTAGATTGTTTTCACGTTACATATTGTTATTTAAAACAAAAGCATTTTGATAACTGTGTAATGATGTTTGTACCAAAAAAGAGTACAAAATTAGCACAAAAAATACAAGTTAAAAAAAAAAAAGTGAAATAATGAATTTTTTTTAATCCTGTAAAAATAATGTTATTTTTGCACTAATTTTTGTGCGTATATATATATATATATATATATGATGTTTATTTGGTGATCCTATCATTCACTAAAGTGTTAAGAAAGTTGTTGCATTAGACTATTATATCATATGATAAAATAACTTTTTCGTATTTTAATAAAGTGTTAGAACTTATATATATATATATATATATATATAGACACAAGCGTTAGTGCTGTCTGGTTATCTTCATTGCTGTGTAATTACTTGGTTGATTTCAAGGCTCAAATAATAATAGCAACGTTCATGCGTGAGTCATGAGCAAGTTTTATTATGTTACTTACGCAACTCGATTGGTGAGTTGTTTCAGGCCTTATAATTCAATCTGCTCGAGGATTCAGCTCTCGTATGCTAAATTAAATATGTATTGTTTGATTCATTCTAAGCCTCGATCGAAAAATAAATGGTGCTAACATTGGTGCTTTAAATATTAAAAAGAGGGATCCTGTTACGGTACATTGTCATCTACCATACATCAACCTTATAATTGTTATCAATAATATAAGTGTATTATTTATTGGTTCTATTTTTGTGTTATTGGTAGCAATTAAGGGATTGTATGGTATATAATAATGTACCTTAATAATTTCCCAAAAAGAGCGATACAAAGAGGAGTTGGGCTGTTTTTTTTTTTTTTTTTGTTTTAATATATACAATAATGAGTCTATTACAAATATTTAGAATAATTTATAAACTATTGATATAATAGATAAATGGATAAACCATTCATATTTGATTAAGATGATATATCCTCCTAACGTGTGCATCCTAAAAATTGAGCTAAGATTGGACAGATACGGGAAGCAGAATGTCAAATATTGAATATTAGCCATCCAAAATTTGGGGAGAAGAACTTGTCTTTACTTGAACAAATTTTTTAAGCTATGTTCGATAGACTCTCACGCCATAATATCGTAGTAGGAGTTTAAAATCTCAATAAACTCCAATAATTTAAAAAAAAAATCTTGATTTTTTTTTTTATGTTCAATAAAAATACTTGTCCATGAAGATTGAAGATATCCGTTGAGATTTCTTTCATATATATTTTACACATCTAAAATAGAATTATGATTTATTATATTGAAATGGGGGTCGTAATATATAAATTAAAAATACAAACGTCTATTTTGTATATTATATAAAAAAATATCAAGTGTTACTTATGACTAAATTTAGAGGATTACTGAACTAGTCTGACCAAATGAAAACATCTTCAAGTTGAAGGATAAATAATTTTTTGTATCTAAAAAGCTAAAAAAACATATATGATAATTAAATAGTTTTGTAATGGAGTCTGGCTAAGTTAGATCACTCCACGGTGGGACACTGACGATAACCACACAATCATAAAAATAAATATTAAATCTGTATTTATTGCTATGATCTGATTGTCATTATCAGTGTTCCACAATGGAGCTGATCCAACTTAGGCACGGCCTTTGTAACGGGTTGCAGAAGAAGAACATTGTTTGACATTTTCTTATAGTTCGTGATACTGTCAAAATTTAAATTAACTTTGTCTTAATCGGCTTGGAGAAACTAGCACTTCATCTGCATGCGATTACAATATATATCCAATGAGGCGAGGGGCATGTGCTCTGTTGTGTAGTCACAAATTAGTTAGGTATCAATCACTAATCTCAAACTTAATTAATTAAAAGAAAATCACTATCCACAGATCCGATATCTGATAACCCCAGATTATTTTTCACAGCCAAGCGCCTTCTCTAATTGTTTATTAATTCTTTCAGCTTCACGGGCGCCAGGAACCCTAACATTGAGACCAATAGCTCATTAGCTTAGAGTTTAAAATATGTTTCTATAAACTATATTTTATATAAGTCTATTGACTGTGGAAATAAATATGCAGTTCAAACATAGTCGTTTTGGAAAGATACCTTAGGGACGACAAGGGGGTGGTCTTTTTCATTGCCAACAAATTCTTTGTCACTTGCATTTTGAAGATGTAATATCTTAGGCTTTAAGGAGGATATAAACTTTTCAATCGCCATCGAGATATGGAACGTTATCGTGGACCGAAAGTGAAACTTTAATCGGATCGTCAGCAAACGATTAGAATTGTCAAAGTCTCAAAGATCTTGCTTGTCTTTCTGATCAGCTTCGATTTGAGGGTCGCATTCGAAGTTGACTGTTGACTTAAAAAGAGTCTAGGCTAGCTCGAGAGTGTCGGCATGACATCTCGTGATAATGCAAGTCCGTTAACATACATAACCTAAATTAACTGAAATCTATATATTGCGGCATAATCCGGAGTATTAACCTCACTCGTATTCAAGAATATGTCTATCCTTTACTCATATGTGTGATTGTGAGAGAAAAAATCTACTCCTATAAATCACTCCAATTGCACGAACTTGAACTCACTCCTTGTAGCAGCCGTGCTTGATTAATAAATAAGCTTATTCTTTCGTTCTTTTATTTACCTCATACATAAATAAATAAGCAATTAAAGAATAAAAGTACACGAGTCTTTTGGAGAACAATTTGTATGAAATGTTTCGTAACCTCCGACATTAAACTTTTAACCTTTTATAAATTTTGTTACAAATTTTGAATTTTTCACCCCCACTCGTGATTGTCTTTTTATTGACATCTCAGAATTTTGATGTATATTTTAGTGACAGGGGACAAGTTTCGTTCCTCGTGACTTGGTCATCACCTATGGCCGGCCTATATATATATATAGAGTTAATAATATTCAGGGAATAAAATGTTGTAACTTTTAAGTTAGAGTTGTTGTGGAAAAAAATTATAATTGTAAAATAAGTTAATAGTATATAGTAAATTTATTTTTTTAAATAATAATTTTAACAAAATTATTAAAAATATAATAAATTTTTTATCATATAAGTAAAAAATTATATCAATATAACTTTTAAGTTACAGCTGCTAGTGTTTACCAAATACTTTAATGCTATAACTTTTAAAATTACACCTGCCCAACTTCAATTTCAAATAGAAGCTAAATTCAAAAGTTAATAATGGAAGTCAGCCCTTTGATACGACTCGACATAATTAATTTTTTTTAAGAAAAAAATGTAAGAAATGAAATTTTCTTTTAAAAAATAAGTACACAATAGAAATTATTTAGATACCTTGCTTTTCTTGACTTTTGCTTTTTTTATTTTATTGATTGATGATTGGTAAAAGAGCATAATAAAATAAAATAAAAAAATAATAAGAAAGAACTTATCAAGACCAACAATTATAGAAACCAAAAACTAGTTCTCTAAGAGTTGAGGATTGTCTAAATTTTATATACTTGACCTCAAAATTCATCATCGGCCCATGTGGGATATTATCTCGAACAATAACTATTTAAATAATAATTCTCTTGCGTGTAAATAGATATTTGCATATGTTAAAATATGAGTTTAAAACTAAGCCACGGTATCTAACTATATTTTAGCATAATATGCATTTAAAACGAAATAGCCGACGTTTTTTGTAATTTAACATTGAATAATAGCTAAACATGGAACGTTCATTGAGGTGATGTCATTTATATTAAGTTCGCTTATTTATTTTCATTTTTTAACTAAATTCATACTCCGTCAGTTTCTTTTTCTCTTTCCTTTTTTTCTTTTACTTTACTCTTAAAGTATGCTTATAATTTCTAAACATATATTGACTCATTCAATGTGGGCCTAGAATCTCTCGACGCTGCAATCTGGTCCTCCTGATGAACTAAAGTCTAAAACGGAGCCCTAAAAGCCTTGGCGTTTGCTTCCAATTTGGATCACTGCTGAGCTGAAATCAATCTGTCATTGCCAAGTTTGTGCGGTGGAGGTTATTTTTATTTTTTTGTTTAATATTTTATCAATTAAACACACGTCCCTTAAATGAGAATCGAATCGAATCCGGACCTAACTCTTGGTAATGCTGTCCACTAACCAATAAAGCTAGATCTTAATTAGTCTCAGGTTAATCATTTTAGGTTTTTGTATTGTGATGTTATATGACAAACATGGCAACTCCAGTGCACATAAAATTTACTCAAACGAAGAAATTAATTACTTCATATGTAAGCTAGGTAAAAATAAGAATGCTTTCCTATGATTACTTTTTAATCATTTTAAAATTTAAAGCATTCGACTCTCTTCATCACGGCTATTTAAACCCATTTTCACAATTCTCTCATTAGTTCCTTGCAGCTTGTTATTTGTCCTTTGTAATTTCCTTTATCTCCATTTTCACTTCTTTGTTCTTCCAAAGAAGACAAATTGAAAATACTGGTGGAGCAGAAAAGAATCTGAATTTGGCTAAAGTTTAGAAAAACACGTATTTTGGTTGAGGGGGCAAAGAAGAAGTGAGAAACTAATTAATTAGGTAACAAAAATTTGGGGTTATTATGTTATGACAAGAAATCCTGTGGCTAAAACCATCACCTATAAAATAGGACTACTCACGTTGTATCACTAAGAATCAAAAAGAAAATATGCGGAAGCGTATCTGAATCCATAAAGCTGAATTCCTCTCTAGGATTGTGTGGTTGACCTTTCAAATCAACACGTTCTCCTAGAGAATCCTTTAAGTTTCTCACTGCTCTCTCTCTGATGATGGGATGCCAGTAGAAAATAGAAAGATACGTGTGACCTGGGAATGATGACCACTTATATGGACAACTTTTTCCTATTGTCATTAGGTATTTCTAATTTTGCCCATTATAGAATTAAAATATCATTAGGTCTCTATACATTAAAGGTCCACACCCTATTAAATACATTAAAGCACATAATACCGAAAACCTAAATAGATCATTTTTAATTAGGTTTAATCTTATTTGACAGTCCGCAATACATAATTATTCACATATAAGCTCAACGTTGTATTACGAATCCAACAATGCTGGATTAAAAAATCTAACAATCCCTAATTTTAGTTATATGTGTAACTTTATAATTATGCTTTACAAAAATAACCGTATGGTACAACCTTATTGTCATTACCAAATGTATCTATAACCAATTCGGTCTGTCAATCATACCAACATAAGATCAAAGCGGCATTTTCTTACAACTATCGTAACTCGACCCATCAATGGTCACTATACCAATACAATTGAATGACATGGATCGTGATGTGGATGTGTAGCATGAAAATTTCATGCAATGTGATCTTAACATGCATATTTCCAACTAGTCCACCTTAAACCTTCGCGAGATCAACCATACTAAAATCAGAGTGTGAATAAACTAAAACTTTATTTCTATAGAAAACAACTTTAAATATCCATAAATTAAAATAACTGAAAATGTCTATAACATAAGAATATCTGAAATTACAAACTCCCATTAAAACTGAATATCTTTTAATGACATGACACCCATACAGGCAATATGCTCATGGACCGTTTTGGGTGGCAATCCCTTAGTAAGCGAATCCGCAATCATGGAGTTTGTACTCATGTGCTTTATAGACAACTGTCAACTGTGAACTCTTTCTTGAGCAACTAGGAACTTGATGTCTATATACTTTGATTTCGTTGAGCTCTTGTTGTTATTGGAATACAGCACTACTGACTTGTTATCACAAAATAATCTGAGTGGTCTATTAATACCATCTACTATACGCAGTCCCGTGACTAAATTTCATAGCCATATTCTGTGATTGGATGCCTCATAACATGCTATAAACTCTACTGCCATAATGAAGGAGGCCATAAGAAATTATTTAGCACTCTTCCAAGAGACAGTACCCCCAGCTAGCAAATAGATATAACCCAAAATGAATTTCATATTATCTTGGTATCCAGCAAAATCGAAGTCAGTATACCCAACGATCTCAAGCCGATTTGACCTATGATATGTGAGCATGTAGTTTTTGTTCTCTGTAAGTACTGCAAGACCCATTTGACTGCTTTCCAATGGTCTACTCCTTAATTACTTACATATCTGTCGAGTAACGTACGTAATATCCGGTCGCGTACAAACTTGAGCATACATCAAACTTGCTACTGCTGACGCATAAAGAATATTCTGCATTTTATTTTCCTCAAAATTATTCTTGGGGCACTGATTGAGACTAAATTTGTTTTCCTTAGCCACGGGGGTATCACATGGTTTGTAATCTTGTATGTTATATCTCTTGAGAACTATTTCGATATAGTTTTCTTGTGATAATCCAAGAATATCTCGAGAGCGATCTCAATGTATATGTATACCTAACACAAAATAGGCATCACCAAGATCTTTCATCTCAAAATTCTTAACTAAAAATCTTTTGGTAGAGTGCAAAATGTCATCGACATACAAAACTAGAAAAATATACTTGCTCCCACAAAACTTATGGTATATACAATCATCAACCAAATTTATCTCAAAACCGAATGAGATGATCACTTGATGAAACCTGAAGTACTATTGTCGAAATGCTTGCTTGAGCCTATAGATGGATTTCTTGAGTTTGCAAACCATATTCTTTGGATCTCCTGACACAAAATTTTCTGCCTACATCATATAGATCGTCTCATTAATGTCACCATTAAGAAACATCGTCTTCACATCCATTTAATGTAGCTCAAGATTGAAATGCGCCACTAATGTCATTATGATCCTAAAAGAGTATTTAAAAGAAATAAGAGAGAAAATCTCTTTATAGTCGATACCTTCGTTATGTGTGAAGTCCTTTGTGACAAGACACGCTTTGTACCGCTTTACATTGCCTTTCGAATACCTTTTGATCTTAAATATCCATTTGCAACCAATAGGTTTCGCACCTTCTAGCAATGGGACAAGATCCTATACGTCATTGTCCTTCATAGACTTCATCTCCTCATTCATGGCATCAATCCACTTTTGAAAGTTAGAACTTTCTATGCCTTGACATAAATTGATGGGATCATCTTTCATCATGCCGATGTCTATCTCATGTTCTTAGAGAAATACAATTTAGTCGTATGGCACTGTATTTTTTCTTTCTCTAGTGGATATTCTTAATGGCATATGAACAAAGTTAGGAATAAGACCTGATCAATATCGATGACACCTATAGGAATATCAACATATTCTTCTTCAAAGATAAAGTCTCTAACTGTATCTCCCCCTGCAAACTCGACATCCTCAAAGAACCGAGCATTTTCAGGCTTGAAAATTAACTTAGTCATGGGATCATAAAACTTGTACCCCTTAGATCGTTTAGAGTATCTAATAAAATAGTAACTCATCGTCCTTGAATCTAGTTTCTTCTCATTAGACTTATAAGGCTTTGTCTCAGCTGGACATCTCCAAACATACAGATGCTTTAGATTAGACTTTTTGCATGTCCAAAACTTGTAAGGAGTCCTGACAGTTGTTTTAGTTGAAACCTTATTAAAGATATAAGTTATAGTCTTAAGTGCTTCTTCCTAGAGTGATTCTAGTAAGGTAAAATAACAAATCATACTCCTCACCATGTCCTTAAGCGTATTGTTTTATCTTTCAGCAACACCGTTCATAGTGGGTGAACCCAGCATAGTGTACTGTGGGACGATACCGCATTCATCTAGGAATTTAGCAAATGGTCCTGGATGTTGTTCACATGAACCGTCATATCTGACATAGTACTCACCACCATGGTCAGATCTAACGCTTTTAATTTTTTTCCCGAGTTGGTTCTCAACTTCAGCGTTAAAACTTTTTGAACATATTCAAGGACTGTGACTTTTCATGGAGGAGATATATGTAGTCATATCTAGAAAAGTTGTCTATGAACGTTATAAAATATTATTGACCATTCCAAGCAACAGAAAGGAATTGCCTACAAATGTTTGTATGTATGAGTTCTAAGACGTTTGAAGTCCTGTTAGTTTTAAATCTCCTTTTAATGATTTGTTCCCCTTGATACAATTAATACATATATCAAAATCTGTGAAATTTAAGGAGTCGAGAATTTCGTCTGACACGAGTCTCTCTATTCTTCATCTGGAGATATGACCCAATCTCTTGTGCCATAATGCAGCTGAATTCTCAATGTTTAATTTTTTCTTTAAGCCTCGCGTACTTAACTGTAAGGATTCAAGTAGCCTTTTTTTAGCACACTATGCATAATAAATAGTGTAATGCTTCTTCTTTTGTCTTCCAGCACCACAGAAGAAACAATCAATACCTTCTAGATCACTTGGTTTCTTTTGTTGTTTCTTTTGGGGCACTGTAACTGCAGCTTCCTTATCCTTCGTTATTTTCTTGCCTTTGTTCTTGCCCTTAGAGGTAGAGTCAAAGTGAGTACTTTCTATCTTATCTTTCTTAAGCCTATCATCTTCCTGAACACAGTGTGATATGAGCTCATTCAAAGACTTAGTCTCTTTCTGATAATTATCGCTCACCTTAAACTGGTTAAATTGTGTTGGTAAGGATATTAAAACCAAATGCACTAGTAAGTCCTCAGAAAGTTCAAGCTTAAGTGCTCTTAACGTAGAAGCAAGATGAAACATCGCCATGATGTACTCCTTGATATTATCTTTATCCATATACCTTATTGAAAGTAGGCTTCTCAAGAGCGTACCAATTTTAGCCTTTTCATCTTGACAAACCCTTTGCTTAATCTGTGTAAGGAAACTCTATAGCCGTAGTTTCTTTTTCAATTATTGAGCCCAAGAATGCTTTCCAGAATGGCTTTCTTCATGATCATGAATGCACATGACAATTTGATCTCTCTCGCCTTCTATTTCTCTTTTGATCATCAGGTGTATTCGTCATTCGTAGAGATGGTGGAGAAATCAACCTCTTAACCGCAAGGTCAAGATCCATGACTACAAGAACTATGAAAATTATGCTCATGTCATGATTGAAGTTAGAGCCATTTAGCATTATAATGGAATTGATATTGGCCGCAAAAAAGTATTTTTTAAGTCAAGCAGACATAACGAAATAGAGATACAAAACAAACAACAAAAACACGCTCGTATTAGTCTTAAAACAAAAAATAATTCAAATAAAAGTAAAAACTCCATCTCAAGATATTGGACACTCCATTAATATTTTATATTTAGACAAAAGTAGTTAACTTGTAAGTGATATCTTAATTTAGTAATTAAACATTGATGATAAAAATATATCAAATAACAAATCTTCATTTGGGCTGATTTATTGTTCACATGTAAAACTGAACAATCATCACGTGTTTATTACTATAGGTGCATATGTAATTCTATTAAATATGGACCTTCCTTTGGGTCGATCAATATTCACAGAAATTACATGTACTAACTGTTATATTCCAAAATAAATTAATTTTCACAAGAGATGTCACTTTGATGACATGTTGCTTCAATTAATTTATTTCAATATATATAATATACAAATATTTAAATTTAAAATTGCACAAAAAATTACTTAAAAATTTTTAAAAAACTTTGGGTCAAAGTTTGGTCAATGGTCAACGGTCATGTTGACCATTGACCGTTGATTGGGTGGGGTTGGACTGGTTTGGGTTGGCCCAAATCGGATCCTAATCCAGCACACTCTCAATCGGGTTAGGGTTGAACCGGGCTGGGTCAAATCGATATTAAATGGACCTTCCTT
>JAEVFN010000257.1:0-21108 GCA_030449075.1 Murraya paniculata | reverse complement strand
ACACTTAAATAAATTATTCTTTTAAAAAATTACTCATACCCCATTCCATAATTTAGACTTATATTTTAATTTTAAAAATATTTTTGAGAAAATTATAGGAGTTCAAAGTTATGTAAATATAAACTATATAAAAAAATAGTACTTTAAGATTTTAAGAATTGTATGTAATTTACAAATTAAAACTTTAAAAATATACATCTTTAGCATAAAGAAAATCTGTGAGAAGATGGATAATTTTAATATGTAGTTGTATTTTGTAATAAATTAGGTGTATTTTAGAAAATAATATTCAAAAGGGAGTTGTAAGGATTGTAGAAGGGTGTTAAAAGCTCCACTCTTTACTTAGGCAAAACCAAATCTTAAACTAATTTTTTGTTGAGCTGGCAAGGATTAAGCAAGTGGCATGTCTCGAAATCATAATAACAAAAAGAAAAGGACCAAATTCAGTTCAATGCAATTAGTCTCCTAGGAGAAATGTGGACATATTGAGCAGCTATGGATTAAATTACTTTTCTTTCAACTATACTTTGAAATGTTTATACAGACGAAACTTTTAGAAATGAATTAAAAGCCGCAGCCACTGGACTACAATTTACCCACAACAAAGTCCTAGTTTAGAACTAAAATCCAATGGTTTTTTTTTTTTTTTTTTTTGTATTTGACCCTTTTAAATTCTCACCAACCCCATTTTTCAATTAATCCCTTTTATTTTCAAAATTATCCTTATTAAAGAGTAAAAATATAATTAAAAACAACTCCATAAACATTATCATGATTTTACCATCATTATCACTATTTCGAGCCACTGCACCACTTGTCCTCTATGATGATTGACCTTACCATCAAATTTACCATCGCACCACTGCTCCTTTATCCCCGATTGACCTCGCTAGCAAAGTTTCGGGCAACCGAAAATCAAAATCCCTGATTGATTTGATTGTGGCAGCGTCGTATTAAACCTGAAGAGCATGCAAAATGTCCGAGTATCGGCACTTGAACGTTGCCTTCTGGTTGGTTCGGTTTGCTCAAATCTTTCCAATTGACTCGAATTGTTGGTACAATTACAAACAAACTCCTTCATACCCACAAGCTCTAACCATGATGGGAATCATAATTACCACCGCCGATGACACCCTAAATTTGGTTGCCATCACCATTCTTAATATATCTCTCAATTCTCCAAATAATGAGGGGTTTGGTCGGTGGCTACTAATGGTGGAATGGTGGTTAGGATATCTAGAACCATTTTGAAAATACATAAAGGGACCGATATTGAAATTTATAGAGTCAAATATCACCGCCTGTTTTTTTTTTTTTTTTTTTTTTCCAATAGAAAAATATGGATGCATTGTTTATAAAATAATAGAATATCTCGTAATCGGCAACCACAATTGTTTGTACATAATGAAAAAGAAGGAGCGAGAGGGACGGAGAAACCTATTGAGAGTGGAGTGGACCGGACCCCCCACATTATATCTATAATTATCACTCACGCGCAGGCGTAGCTAAAACAGTTGCCCAACTGCATAGGAATGTGAGCCCCGTTTCTGATTTATTAATTCAATTTCGACAGATTGAGCTGAAATGAATTGATCCAAAGCGACACGCCCTTGTATTTATTCTATGAGCGTGGAAGCAAAGGGCAGGGGCACATCACGTGCAACAGAGGAGGCTCGTTCGGGTCAGTTTTCATCCGGAAAATGCGCTAGTTAGCAAGTCACATGAGCCAGTTAGGCAGACACATGCATTATCCTTTTCTGTTCATTTGCCATTTGCATCTTAGATGGACCACTCTCCTTTTGCGAACGGGCCATTCGTTTCCAACTTCATCCCACCAACTAATTATACCCCAAGGCAGTCACCGTTTTCTTGGTTAGATTTGATTTGCATTTTGTGTCCATCAAATTCTTTTAACCCTTTCCATGATGCCTCAATTACAGCTACAACATTATTATTATTTGTTTATATTTCATCGTTCCAAGGCCGATCTCCAAAATTAAGGCTCCGGTCTAATTAGTAATGTCCGCACAATTGGTCAAATCTCAGACATTGGATTCGTTACATTAAAAACTTCTAATTAAGATATTAGAATATTTTTCGACACTAGCTGTTTAGAATGCGTTTTGGAATTATTCTAAAAATAAAAATAAGATTTGGAGATTCTGTTGTGAAATCAAAATATTATGTGCGGTTAAATTTTTTTTTCCTTTTTATACAAAGTACAAACTCCTTTTAAAAATTTTGAAAATAATGAAAAATAAATTGTATAACATAAAAGGATTCATGTAAATAAGAAAGAAACCATGCTTGATGCGGTTTGATCAGGCCAGATTGCCTTATATTTTTTGTACAATTAAACAGGAACTAAAAGTTACAAATTTTTACGTGCGAGTCCCTTATTTTGTTCGGAGTGTTGCAACGGAGCTAGCTGGACCCAATAAATAAAAACAAAGTCTAATAAGAAGAACATGAAAAAGGTGGCTGACACAGCTCACTAGTCACAGTTGTCCTGCCTGCTCCACCAAAACTTGGTCCCAGCCAGGTACAACTGTAGGGGAGATTAAAAAAAAAGAAAAATCCTTTGCTCTATTTGTTATTGTTAAACGATTGTATTGTGCTCTAAATAAAAGAATTGATTTATTTGCTGTAATCTTTTTTTTTGGGGGGATAAATACATGCAGAACAAAGAGAATGGAAATTAATATGAATTAGTGAATAAATTAAGATTATATATTACTCAAATTTGGGTTATTTCAAGAGAAAAACAGTTCGCAATCACAAAATACAGTGGTGGGGCACTGCGACACAGATTTGAGTTTGGTGAATGAAATCCAAAATTTGTCCTTTCATTTGATCTTTATTTCCCCCGAACTCTCTGACTCCAGACTGACACACATTTCACTTCCTCTTTGGGTTCCATTTATTTAGTTAAAAATCCCATTTTTAACAAATCACAATTTCTCACCCCTCTTTCTTTTGATTTTGTTTCCCTTCTACCGCTCCCTGCAATTTACGTCATTAAAATATAATAATGTGGACGAGTAGTTTTCATTTATTATTTGTTTAATACGTATTTTGTTGTTTACGTTGGCTTTAACTTTCCTTTGGTTGTCATGGTTGTGTAGGGTTGGTTGCTTGGGTTTGGTTTTGGCTATTGGCTTACGTGACTGAATTCAGGTCGCCTTTCTGCTGCTGCATGATCATCACTCGTCAGCTTCTCGTTTTTTGGTTTTCGTCTGAATCCCGATTCCTTTTATCATAACCCCATTTTGGGTCCCTTCCCCAATATTTGTTTTTTGCTTTGTGGAGTCACTTTCCCTGCTGTCAGTGATTCAAAATGCACTTCTTCCTCTTCAAAGACTAGGCACTTTCTTTTGGATTATCTCCTTTTTTCCTTGTGAGAATTGTATTCAAGCAAAAGGTCTAGGCTTTATTTTTTTTTTCATATTATATGAATTTCAATTTAAGGTCTTTATTTGTTATTGCATGCCATCGTATAAATTGTATGAACCCTCATGTTTAACGCTTTTTTTTTTTTTTGTTGCCGGGGGGTTGGGGGGCAGACCAATATCGATTATCATTTTATTTTATCGATCGTGCAGATTTTCAAGTTTGGTTGATGTCTTTGGACTGAATCTTGTGTTACTTAGCGGATCTTTTGAGCGCAGAGTTGTTATGGAAAAGCTGTAAACTGTGTTTGGGTCGGAAATATTTAAATGGATTTGTTATTTCTTTGTAAAAGTTCAAGATTGGTTGGCTCTCACTCAAAAATGGGTTCTTGGACATGCAAATGTCTTGGTTTGGTTGTTGTTGCTCTGTTTGTGAGAACTGCGTGGCTGCCTTCCTTCTTTGGATTTGTTGGGATTGAACCGAAGAACGTTGAATTTATCCAAACTCGATATTTGTCTACGGATTCTGATTCTGGAATTCGTGAAGATAAGTTCTTGGAGGTTCCTCAAATTGTATGGGGACTAAACAATCAAAAGATTGCATTTGCAAGGGCTTGTTTGACTGCTAGATTGCTAAACCGCACTCTTTTGATGCCTAGCTTAAGCGCTTCATTGTTTTACAAGGAAGTTGATCTGTTGCAGCCAATTTCCTTCGATAAGGTGTTCCAATTTCAAAGGTTTAATTCTCTTTGTAGTGGGTTTGTTCAATTGGGTCGTTATTCTGATGTTTTGAATCGAACTGATGTTTTCGAGCTTCAGAAGGGAAGTGGAAGGAAATGGACTGCTGAGAGAGATATGGATCAGTTGATGGAGTCCACAGAGGAGTCAATTGATGGGTATGAAGTGATTCGGGTGGTTGGAAAGAATCCATTTTTGTGGCACGATCATTGGCCTGTTAAGGACTATGCAAGGATATTTGAATGCTTGGTTTTAGTTGATGAAATAGCAAAAGAAGCCGATAATGTTGTCTCTAAGATTAGAGAGGTAGGAAGAGACATTGGAAGCAATGCCGAGTCTTCGCAAAATGGTGTAGAGTCTAACGATTCTTCAGCACAGCAGATTCCTTATGTTGCAGTTCACATGAGGATAGAGATAGACTGGATGATTCATTGTAAGAAGTTAGAGCAGCGATCAAACATAAGCCAGATTTGTAGCAGCAAGGAGGAGATTGTGGAGAGAGTTGGAAACATTGTGAATCCGAAAACTCCAACTGTTCTTTACCTTGCAGTGGCCGATAGCCTCCTTAAAGATTCTTCTGTATTGAGTGGTTGGAAAGAAGGCTTGCAATCCTGTTGAGAAGAAAAAATTGGGTGTCGATGGAATTTACAAGAAGTATCCATATCTCATTCAGTCAGCAATAGACTATGAAGTGTGCTCAAGGGCTGATGTCTTTGTGGGCAACAGTTTCTCCACATTTTCAAATCTTATTGTTCTTGATAGAACACAAAGGATGATCAGAATGGGAGTTAATAGCTCATGTGGTATGGATATGGGATGGCCTTCTTATGCTTATAATATATTAGGAGAATCAAACGGCCCCAGGAGATGGATGACAAATATGTCCGATTCAAGCCTTCGAGCCATCAGTTATGGTTCGAATGCAATCTCGTGTTCGGGGTTATGACTTGCAATTCCTGAATGCAGAAGCTTTCCCAGTTGGCCGAAGATATGACAGTACTGATCGAACTTGAACCAAGTTAGCTTGAAGGAAATTTTTGTAAAGAAAATTGTTAATAGTGAATTTCAAGATGACAGTGCCATACAGAAATAGGTACAGTTACTCTATTTTGCAGTTTTGAAACTTTTCTCATTTTGTTCATATCATATGTTCATATAAAACACTCATGTCGGAGAGTTTATTTAATCATTAATTTGTTTATTTTATTGGAATTCGTTTATTTTACTGAATTCCTTTCCTGAAGTTGTGCATGTTCTTGAATTGTCACTATGATTTTCAAGGAGTCATATATATTATGGGCATTACTGCAGCTTTTGGGAAGAATGAACGTAAAGTTACTGATAACGATCAAATACTCATTTCTTTGCTTAATGATCAAGGTAGACCAATCCAGCTTCATATGTAAATTTCCAGGTTTGCTTGCTGCCTAATGATTGTGTGATGCCATCTTTTAAAGTTTTGTCAAACTAAAGCTTCCTGAACAGCTGGTTGTTTGTCGATTCTATTTGTGATTGCCGCAATTCAAGGATCATACATACAGAAAAAAGAGTGAGGTCCTCCACTTTGTTTCTTCTAGAACAATCAAGGCATCAACGCCTCCATTTGTGGTCCTAACTTTGTTGGAAAGAGGGCCCCTAAGTTACATCTTCTGCTTATTGCAACTTGGCAACACCTGACTAGAAGACTTCACCACCTCTACTTAAGGTTTCCGGGAACTGAGTGTAGGCAACAGAAGAAATTTACCGGTTACCCCGGCGTTTCTGCTAAGCAATTTGGTATCTGTTTTAGCTTGCTGTTTTTACTGTTACTTTCTAGGGTTGAACTGAAATTAGAGGAGTTGTTAGATAGTACAGTTTCGAGGGGACCAACTAATTAAAATCATGACACTTGTTTCAAATTTTCTCGTTTAGTTTCGTAATATCCATACATTATGATTGTAATTAGCACACATGACCTGGGTAGTCTGTTTCACCCAATTGAAATCGCCTCCCATAAACTTCGATGAGTCATCTCACGGCGGTTCAGCAGATAGGGTTCTAGAGTTTTAAATGCTCTAGCCTTGTTTCTCTGAGAGTGCCCCCTAGTCAAAGTCACATGCTGCCTCAGGAGCCTGAAATGGCTGACACTCGTTGACTCTCATGATAAAATGCCTAAGATCAAGCCCGAGATGTCGGCAATAATGCACATGAAGACTTATTTTCCGAGGCAGTTTCCTCCCACTGTTCAATTTCGATGGAACCACTTATTTCTAAATGAGAAATGCCACATTTAAGATTTAAGTAAGATATTTCAAAGCATTCCCTACTTATTCAGCAAAGAAAAAGAAAAGAGAATTGGAAAATGAAAAGGTTTCATTGACTTTTCTTTTATCAACTCCGTAACATAATGTTTCTATCTTTTTTTCTGTTTCCTTTCAAGATGAAAGCAGCCATCAAGCGTGAATGCTTATCCTTCCATCTTATGCAAGGACCTTCCAAAGCCACAATTCTTTCAGCAGCTAATGACTAAGATAACATGGTAAGAAAGAGCATCCATTTTTACATGCCCGCCTAAGGAAAAATGGGAGTGAACGAGCGAGAAGCTCACCGACCTAAAAAGCATTCTCGGTAGCGCTCATCAACTTATTTCCGTGTGATTTCAGAATAATCCTTTATCTGCTTCACTGCATATAATCTTCATAGTAGGTATCACTTATCACAGAGACAAACCTTTCAAGCCAAGGAAGTTGATGAAGATCCTTCATTGCATCTACATAAGAGTCTGTACAGCGGGGTGGGGATTGGTAAGGATGATGGTCGCTAAGACTGAAACCGCCAGCAAGGAATCTTTGGATTAGCGCCAGCTGTGATCTTTCTTGGTCTGTGTAAGCATCCATAATCATGGGGAGAGAATTGAAAGTTTCCCAAGCCCAATGTTCTGATTCTTGGACAGATTGGGTCAAGTCTTCTGAATTGACTTCATCCCAAAAGGCACATTGGCAGGTCTGTTGGCCATCTCTATATTCAGCACCACAAGAATAGCAGAACTCATGTCCACACCTGGAAATCAAACATGAGAGTACATTTGGGTTTAAAAGCTTTGAACTCTGCAGTTAAATCAAGTTAAATTTGACCTTTTGTTATTTACTATTACAAACATATTGCAGATTGCCAAACACTATTTCACATTTGGACACCATGAGCAGGAAACAATTAAAATTCATCCAACATCTAGTTGTTGCTTGTCATCCTACCAATGCTAAGTTATAACCAACCAAAGCTGATTAGCAGTAATTGATGGATATCACAATCAGAAACTATCATCCTATATTATTGCACAAGACATTTAAGACAAAACTTGAACAAATTTTTTTTCCCATCTCACATGTTTGATTTTGTAGAAATTTTGCATTGTTTACTAAATTCAAGTTCCACGGACAAAAATACTCAAATATGATCATGATGTAGCAGATGAAGCTCAAATTAGTGCATCTGTGTGTGAAAAAGAGAGAGGCAGAGGAAGAACAAACGTACAGGGCAGCGCATTCACAAGTGACAGAATACAGCAGGCCTCTTAGTAAAAACCTCTCTGCTAAGAATTCACTATAAATATAACTTTGGGTAAAGGTGAATCATTGGAGCCCATATGAAAGTACAGAATAGAAGAGGTGACCACAATATGATCTCTGATAGTGAGATCTTCCATTCATCTTGTGGGTTATGGATCTTTCCAATTGCATCTTTATCCAATGGTTATAAAACTCAAAATTATGAACCAACAATGCTCTTCCTTATCCAACCAGCTAAATTCAACAAAACTTCATTAATTATTCTACATTTTCTAGTGCTGCTGCCCTATCCATCTTGTTTGCTTCAACTGCTGTTCTAGATTGTTGCTTCCTAATGACTGAACATACAATTTTCCGTTTATAAGTCCAGCACTTTAAAATTTGAACGCAACCCAATGCAGTTCCCAACATCGTCCACCCTCTAATCTTATGTGCAGTATCCTCACTATCACTTACAACATCTTTATTGATAAATATTAAGAGTATCAAATACCCATGGCATATACAAGAGAGTAAACCTTCAAAAATAACCAAACAGACACTGCAAAATCGAAAGAACTAGAAAAGTTACTTAATGATATAAGCAACGCTGTAATTGTCTTCAAAAGCTCCATTTTAAGCATACATATTGTTACAACTGTATGGTCACTGGCAGCACTAACAACACTACCACCAATATCCTAATCGCTGTTGTTCACAGAACATTTCATCACCACAACAGCTATTACCACCAATATTCTTAAATAGGTAACAGAAGCCATGTCATTAGTCTCACTACAAGCCTCTTATCAAAAACCAGTCTTACTAAATAACTATTTGACATATGCTAACCTATCAAATTTCATTGCACTCAAAAGTTCTTGGACTCAACAACTTCTAAGACCTCAAAATCCTAAAGGGCAAAATCTTTAATTTGAGAGGAGTCGTAAGCACCTTACTTTCCATGCATGCTGCTTCCAACCAGAACATCATGCTTTTACATTTATCATAAAAAAGAAGCTAGAAAATCAGATGATTGAATCAACCAATTTTTTGAACTCCTAGAGGCAACCTAACTAATTTTTGACTGATTCAGAGAAAGAGGTTTACCAACTTTCTAACCCATCTACGGATCCACCATCTTCTTAATTTAAAAATCAAATAAAATTATACATGACGGAAGTGAAATATCTTACCAGCAGGTCATGTGATAGCAACCTTGGGTAAGCTCAATCATCCTGCGGCACTGCTGGCAACGCCTCCACCTTTTGTTTTGTGCCAACCGATGCAAGGTTATGTCCCCTGCATCTCTCTCCTCCAAAGGGAGATTCTGGTACTCTTCACAGCTCAATGAAGAATGCCAAGGAACCCCACATTCCACGCAGATAAATCTTTCACAAACTGGGCACTCAACACAGCTATTATCAGACTCACTGGATGAACTTGCCCTAGCTGACAAGCATTCACGAGGATCAAGCAGGGCCGAACAATTGGGAAAGGGGCAGTAGATTCTATCTGAGTGGAGAATATTTGCTTCTGCAAGGGCTGTCTCCAATGATTCATATGAACTGAGTGGCAGAAAGGATTTGCACTCTACAGTGGAAATGTAATATTTACATCTCAACTGAGGACATCTGATTGGAACCTGAGATGACTGCACTTTCCCATCAATATAGGTTCTCATACAATGTGAACAGAACTTGTGGGAACATTTCATGGTGATCATCATTGGATAAGGCTTGTCCTCGCAGCAGATAGAACAGTTTTCTGGTGATTTATTACACTGGGAAGGAGAAGAGACAACACCAACTGCTATTTGAGCTAATCTCAATGGCCTCTCAAGCTCAATACTAGGAACAAGCTTTAAAACAAAAGCTTCAAGATTACTGGCATGTTCTAAGATTCTTTGTCTCAGTGCTATCAAAAGCGGAATGTCAAGCTTTTCCTCGCGTGTAATCTGCATAAAAATCACAAGTTAAAGCTTGCATTCAATACATTGTATTTAATAGATTCAAAGAGAGCTATTTGCAAAGAATTCATCATAATAGTCAATTTTTTCCGGTGTTACAAAATGTGAGAACTATGACAAGTTTACAGGCTACAAATGAAAGATGTGAGCAAAGATATTGGCCTTGGATCCAAACATTTTTCAAGAGAGAATAGAAAAGCATTTATAGAAGTGCAAATAAGCCTGTTTCTATGATGTGGTAAAATAAAAAACAGATTACAACCAATTTCAACAATCTGAAGGGCTCAGTCAAAGACTTAGCATCATGAAATTACTGCTGCAAGAATTACAACTCAAAGACAAATCTTCTGAAAGGGAACAAACCTGATCATACAACAACTCAGAATCCGTAAAAGCATACACATGGCGGATTTTATTCTGCATCGCCCCGATCAGACCATCCATTAGAGCTAAATAATCAGCCACAGATTCCTCCACAAAGAAATCAAGCTTCTTTTGCACTTGAATAATGGGAATATTAAATGATCTCTCCATGACCACACCAATTCCAGAGAATCCAGAACCAGACTCCCCAGCCTCTGTTATTGACATGCCCTTGAAGAACATCTTCACCGAAAATTCATCAAGATCCTCCTTCACTGCTTCCTTCACCACCACATCTTCAGTCTCCTTCCACACTTCATCGTCTTCGCAACAGCTCCTAAATTCTTCCTCGTCTTCTTCTAATCTCACTTCTCTGACTATCTTCAGTGAAGATTCATCCACAATTATATCTTGATCCTCCATTTCTCACACAATGTTTTCCCCCAAGAAAACCAACAAGCACCTCTGCAACTAGCCAACTCCAAAAGCCTTCAAGGCGTGATATTAATCAAAATCTATACAAAAACCATCAGCAAGTCAATTCCAAAAAATTCCATCTTTCAGCATCTCTATCTTGAAAATCACAACAAAAAATAAGAAACTGGTGGAAAAAAATTCCAGATTTTAACAGCATCAAGCACTGATCTTTCAGCTGCTAGTTTAAATCACAATCTAGCAAATACCCACCGGCAGATCAATTAAAAACTCTAAATTTTACCCAGAAAATACCCAAAAACAACTAAAAATACCCAGATACCCAAAAATAACCAAAATAAACAGTGTTCAAATAAAATAAAAATCGGATCCTTGATATTTCCACATCGATCAAAACAAACCCTCCTAAAGAAAATAGAATAAGAAGAAAATACACTAAAAAAAAATGCAAAGGGAATCGACTTGGAGACTAAAAATGAAGGTTCCATACCATAACTGTAAGCCCTTATCTGCCTGTCTGGACTGGAGGGGATTTTAGGCCAGTGAATGTGGAGAGGTGTTGTCTGTTGAAGAAGAGTGAGAATAAAAGTTAAAAAAAAAAAAACACTAATCTGAGATTTTTAATTTACAAAAGATTAGATTAAGATTCTGATGTGGAGAGAAAAAGGTTGAATAATCAGTTAGCCCTTGCTGTAAACGGCGTGAGATAAAAGCAACCCCTTTTGCTTTGCGTTGCTGGCATTCTTGCAGCTGCTTGCCACCTTGACTTTGAGACCCCCGTGTTCCCTTTTTACCCGTCTCTATTAATGTCTTACAAGTAATTTCATTGCCACTTGAGTACTACGGTGTGTGTGTGTGTGTGTATTTTAATATTCTCATGATTAAATAATTGCAAGATTTATTTTTTTTCTATTAATGTCTTTTATCAAATTGATCATTTTTTTCCACCGAGAAACTAAAATTATTGCTGTTTAGGGGAAATGAATTGCTAAGTATATGCTCACAAAATTATATCACGTGAGGAATTTAAAGTTGAAACCTTGTCAACTTATTCTCATTTTTCCTCTCATCTCAAAGACAAAACTTTCTCTTTTAATCTTAATAAAATGAAGTAAAAAACAAACGCATTGAAAGGCTAATGAAGAATCTTAGCATAAAGCTTTGGTTTTAAGCAACCAATGCACATGGGTGTTTTGTCTTCTCCTTGACTTTTTCAACGCCCCATAAAATTTTTAAAAAACATTTTTTTTTTAATTTGAAAATAATTAATTGAGTCTGAAAAAGGGCAATGTGCTAGGGCTGAAACATGAGATAATAATGATTACCCACCGCTTTTTCCTAATTTATTATTAATTTTCCTTGTTATTTGAAATTAGGCAGTGATTTTGTGTGTGTACGTCGTATGTATGCCGCATGATGTATCCTATTCCCCCTCCTCCAAACTCAAAATTCAAGTGATTAATGTGCGTCGTTATTATTAATTTATTAAAAAAAAAGGAAAGTCAATGATTATCTTTTATTTAAGCAGAATAACAATGTTATTTTTTAATATAATTACTTAAAATTAGATCTTTTTTCTGTGAGAACTAATTAATAAAAGGATAAGGTAACGAGACACGGACAAGACAAATGCACAAATTAACACCTACCAAAAAATTTTTAAAAAAAATCATTCAGAGATAATAATGATTATTATTTTTAACTAATTTCCACCGGCCCATATTGGAGTTTCTAATGAAATCATTACAAAAATAATGCGTGGAATTAGATTAAATTAGGGAGTTGCCAGTGGGTATGACTTGCCAAAATAGCTGTACAAATAAGACACCGTAAATTATTGGATAATTATTTTATTTTATTTTTGTATAATCAATTATAAATTAAAAAATTATAAAGTTTTGTTTTGATATGTTAGTTGGTTTTAGCTTTGAAAATTAATTGGTCGTTTGGCAGGGCCGATGGGATTGATAAAATAGCTGCAGCGTGCGGTTGTGTGATTAATTGTTTGTGTGTACATCCATATTATTGTTAGAGAAAAAATTGAGTGCTCGTACTGTGAGTCTGCAACTGATTACTGATCAAACCAACCTATTACCAACCCCATCCGATTGGTCGGACAACAGGTGAATGAATTTGACTTTATTTATAACATCATTTGTAATTGGTAGCACGAGCAAGACATAATTTGTGTTGTGTTAAAAAAAAATAAACACAAAAGAAAACATATTTGTGCTCTGTGCTCTAATAAGAAAAAAATAAAAACAAAAAAATATATATTTGTGCTCTGTGCTCTAAGAAGAAGGAGAAGAAGAAGCATGCACAAGAAGAAGAAGCACGCACAAGAAGAAGAAGCACGCACAAGAAGAAGAAGAAGAAGAAGAAGAAGAAGAATTCACAAACTCGTGTATAATTTTTTTTTTTATAAAATTAATTTGACATTAACTCATTGGTGGAATAAAAATATAAAATAATAAAAATAAATCATGTGCGTTAAAAAATATTTAATCTAATTAATTTAATTATATTACTTCAGTTTATATAAAATAAATTTAAATGTGTGTGATATACTACTCGAAATAACTCCAAAATGTGTTATAAACATATGTAATTGTGACCATTTAAAAACGAAAATTAGCTTCTATTCATCCAATAAAAAATATTCATCAAACACTTTTTTTTTTTTTTATCTCAATCACATTCCTTTATGATCGCAACCATACAAATATATATAATTGTCGGTTTATTTATCTCTAACGTCAACACACTCACCCTAGCTCACCAAACTTTAAGCACAAAAATGAATTAATTATAAGCGAATGTAACCATGGGGTGCCGGTAACTTCGCTCTAACAAGACACAAAGTCCTCCTTTGAGCCCAACTGGCAAGCAATCATAAGGGGCCCACTTATGGTGAGAGTAGTCGAACACTGCAGCTGTGGGCTCAAGCAAATAAAGAATCAGTCTTTACATGCCCTCTCTAGATTACTTTACTTCCAAGTTCAAACCATGTCCAGTTCAGTAGAAATTATAAAATATGACGAGCGAGATAGCGGAAGTGAAATTAGTGAGGTAAGAAAATATTAGATATCATTTTAGTAATAAAATAAATCAGTATAATTATCTTACACTCTAATCAAAGGCAAAGGCGATTAGCTTTCAGAAGTGTGATTAGATCTTATTTTAATCCAAACGACTCAATGAGTTTTTAATAATGCATTAAGTGAAATTATGTAACGCTCTAATCCAAATACTCTATAAGAGAGATTTTGATAGATAATTTTTTTAAAAAAAATTTTAAAGAGGGGTTTTTATTAAATAATTGATTAAGCTAAAGTTATGAAAACAATAATAAGACATTCCTATTTATAATAGGGTAATTTTATTTTCCTGAGTTAACTTAAAGAGAAAATAAATCATAATTATAATAGAAATAAAAGATTAAAACACATGTTGTTATAATTGACTCTAATTAAAATAAAAAATATCAAAAAACTTAAAATAATAAAATTTTAAAATATTAGAGTACCGTAACTTTAATATATTCTAAAATTTCTTCGCGTTAAGAACAAAAAGGATGATGTTTGGTTCACGTCGCGGATTGTGTGGGGAATTTGGGGAGACTATTCTGCTCTGTTTCTTTGCATGCGCACATGCCCAGGAGGTGCGGGAAACTTCTCCATTTACTGAATTAGTTTTGCATGGGTGTCTTGTACGCTTATGGGATGTGTGGAAACTTTTCCACCATATGTGTTTCATTTTGTTAAGGCCCCTAATATTCCACACACCGAGAAAGATGGGAACAAAACTAGAGCACGAATCTCAGGGGGAGTAACTCCCTCAGACACTTTCTGGGGGCTGCCCTTCTTGTCCAGGGAATCTTTGCCCCTTACACCGAAGGGGCTCAACCTAGGGTATATAGGCTATGGAGGGGTCTGTGCAACCTAGACTGATTGCGGTAGAAGGCTTAAGGGGGGTTGGACAGTGTGCCGATAGCGAGGTTTGTGGGTCACTGCACCCTGGAGATGATAAGAAGAGCTTCATAGAATCTAAAAACTATTTAGGCAACGTTAGATGCATTCTCTCAATTCTCAATCTCTTAGTCGAAGGAAATACTAATACTAGGTCGCAAAAGCTTCCGCTACTTGTGTTTTGGCTTGTGCTCATGGGATTTTGGATGCTTGTGTTCCTATAAATGGTTGTTCGTCTGTTGCTAATTCTAAGACTCGGGTTCCACCGCAGCTAGGCTGCTATAAACTTAATACCGATACGGGTGTGGATGTTTGTCGTGGAATTGTCAATCTAGCGGCCGTGGTTCGGAGTCACGAGGGGTTGGTTACCCTGGCAGGGGGCTGATCTTGTTGTCTATTCTGATGATGTTGATACTGCAGATGTCGAAGCCTTACGCTTTGGTATTGGACTAGCTAGTGAGGCTGGTTCGCTTCCCCTTATGGTTGAGTTGGACTCGTTGCATATTATTAGTTAGTCCAAAGAAACAAGAGTACTTGCTTAGAGTTTTTTTTTTTTTTTTTTCAGATTATAGCCGAGATATGACGATCAATTTTACCATAGCATAACTTCAAAAACAGACATCTTTAGAAATTGTAATCAAGCGACAGATACTCTTATTAAGTTCTATATTTGTAACTGTAGTTCTCTGGAAGAGTTAATTTCCGCAACAATTGATTTGTTAGCTTTGAGTTTGATTCTAACTATTAACGAGAATTTTCTTTACAAAAAACAAAAATTACTTATTTACGAAATAAAACTTGACAAACAATGGTAATTGCCAGAGCGCAGAACTAACATTAACTCATTGCATTATATAACACGTTGATTTGTAATCTCACAAACTTAAGGGAAAAAAAAGAAAAAGCAACATATATAATATAAGCATATATTGGTTCGGTAAGTGATTCAATTAAGCCCATTTGGCCATAAGGGACATGCCACCAGCACCCAAAAGTACAGCAGCATATGATTTAATCTGGAGTTTGATGCTTCCCTGCAACTTTGGACCCATAAAATCTGCTGACAGAAGATCAACCAAAGCCATGTAGATCAAAAGCCCAGCCGATGAAGCGTTCAGCAATCCAACGGTGATCAATGAACTTGGACTATTCTCTTTGTATGTTTTTGACAGAGCAATCCCAAGTGCAATTCCTAATGGAGTTGTTACAGAGAAGAAGAACACCATTACAAGCCTCTTCATCAACTTGTACTCCGCCTGCAATTTGATAAATTCAAATAATAACAACTTTTGTTTAGAATTTGTCAATTCATAAGCTACAAAATTAAAATTAAACTGAGTAATTAATGTAATTAAAATAGAAAAAGTCTTGGGAAACTGAATGAGATTTATCATATCATATCACACATGAAAATTAATTTAGTTACATTGCGTCAACAAGTGATGTGATAATGGTTTATAGAAAAAGTCTTGGTTGCCCATAGAGCACTGTTTATTTTTCATTCATTCATTGCCATGTGTATGCTTCAACCAATCATTATAATATGCACACCCACTTAATAAGTACTGAATAAATAAACAACAATATTTTAGGATCACCAAAAATATTCTTTAGTTCATGATCTCTTGTATCATGAACTATTAATGAATTGGTGTAATACCTGGAGAATGCAACCACCTAGGCCCATCCCTTCAAACATTTGATGGAAGCAAAGAGCAGCAATGAGACCTTTAATGGTGCAAGTATGTTTGTGGCTCCAACTGAGAGTCCTATCACAATTGAAATGAACAACAATTCCAAGTTCCAATACCTGCAGTTAACCATTTCCATAGACCATAAGCCAAAAAAAAAAAGGATAAATAAATAAATAAGATATCATTATTTCAACTAGTCAAAGTAATTAATCATATATGCATAGTCAATCATAAAGTACGTAACGTGCCAAAGCAATAGTCTGTACTTCAACAAAGTTCGTCATTGGTATTTGACCCTTGATTAAATTAAATTATCATGATGTACGGTACGGCAGCAGCGATAATAAATAATAAAGTCTTAAAGAAATTAAAATCATTGACTAAGTCCGAACGATAAGTTGAAGTGCCCAATTAGAGGACCAACCATGGCGATAACACGATAACGAAGCAGTTGCTGGGTAGAAGCTGCATCTTTTGAATCAAGACTAAGGCCATGGGCGTGGCCATGGACGTGTCCAAAGCTTGCCACGGCTCTCTCTTGGTCTCGCTCGCCAGCTTCAGGAATAATCACCCCAGAATTGCATTTCTTGCTATAAATACTGGTGGCCAGTGAGTCCACCATTAGGGTTACGATGGCAGACAACATGGCAACAAATCCCGTAAACGGGAAACTTTTGCCAAGGATTATCTTTCAAGCAACTAGAGGTAAGCATGTCAAATGAATCAGGCAACACGTGCATGAATCCAGTGGCTAGAATAATTCCAGCTGCGAAAGCCTTAACGACGACGAAAAGGTTCTTATCAGGGTGTAGAGCTGGGATCGAACGCGTGAAAAAGCGGTAGACAAACACCAATCATGCTAGTGATTAAGATAGTAACAATGGCTATGATCTTGAGAGGCAACGCCGCTGATTTGTCGTTGCAAGAACCGGTGTCTTCGCCGCATTCGTCATCGGATTGTGAAGAGCTTGGGGTGTGAAGATGGAGATGATGATGAACAAAATGGAGATGAGTTTGACAAGTGAAGTGTCCATTGATCACTCAGGAGCTTATGGGCACTTCCAAAATTTGATATTTCTTTTTCTTCTTCACTTTTGGGCTTGGTTAGCAGATAACGTGGCTAGCTAGCTTA
Organism: Murraya paniculata; assembly: GCA_030449075.1. NCBI lineage: Eukaryota > Viridiplantae > Streptophyta > Magnoliopsida > Sapindales > Rutaceae > Murraya > Murraya paniculata. Next base: position 3,893 of record JAEVFN010000257.1, on the reverse strand, counting down.
TATAGCCAAAAATTGTGGGACTGGCGCTGGCCGCTGGGCTCTGTGGCATTTGATTTTGCTAAATAATAATGCTATGACGACATTGTTGAGCGTTGACAATTAGCACACCACTTTTATATCATCTGTTGATGATCCGCTAATTATGATCTACATTGATAGTTTTAATTCGTCATATATTATACAAATATTTTGACGTGATCAATATCCACTGTAATGTTTCCATATATATATATATATTGTTATATTAATTGAAACGAGATTTTTCGTCGTTGTCCAATACGTTATGCAATTTTTCTTCGCCGGCATGTTAAATTGAAAAATAAATAAATGAAGTAAAAAGCAACAAAACCGCCCAGAATATCTCTATTTTGACTCTTAGTGCAGCTCGCTACCTTCATGATGCATGCCACAAGGAATTTATAATGCATTTTTTGCGAAGTGTGTAATGCTTGTGCCTGCATGGTTTACCTCTGGTCTTATTAGTTTCATGCACGTATGACTCTTGCATTATTTCGCAATTCACAATTTTCACTTCATCTCTGCTTTTTTTAAGAGGGGATAATATGATTTGTTGTGTGATATTGGGGAATAAAAAACTTTAGTTAAAAAAAAAAATGAAAATGTCTTATTTGGGCCTACATATTGAATGTTTATTAGTTATGTTTTACTGTTGTTTCTTCTATTGAAGTGGGAGAAAAACACACAGACACACACACGCATGGGAGCGTAGATAATTGACACAGATTGGCATATTACAGCAAATAATAATTTATTAGTTAAGTCCCGAGAAAAATTCCATTTGTTCGTACATCAATTCATGACAGCAACGAAGGTGATATTATTATACACATAGAGCCAATATTCATCCTGTTGTTTGACTTGTAGCTATAAGTGATTTTTTAATTTTAGCTGATCATCCACATTATTTGGTGAATAAAAGAATGTTTAAATGGAATAGTAGATGAGAATGTTGAGTTTGTCTTAATTGTTACAAACGGAGATTGATCAATCACTTAAATTCCGTGGGTGTTAGTTAATTGAATTGGTAAAATCTTTAAAAACAATAGGCATAGAAAGTTTTTTCAGCATTAACCTCTAACGCTCAAGTCAGTTTATTACTAAAAGAATAAAATAATAGTGTCTAGTTTTTAGTAAAATGGAAAAAAAAAAAAAAACACTTCAAGCTTTGGAGTAAGCATTAAAAGATAAAACTTTATTCCTAATTTTTTGGAGGAAATTAGTGAGATGATTTTGATTGAATCTACCCTCTCGACTTAGTTTAAATATCTCCTCACATAAAATCTGTATTTAGGTTATCTATTGATAGTTTGCCTACTGAAATTTGACATAAAACCTCCTCCAAGATATCTACTCCTAATTCCCTTTTTGTCTTTGCCTTATAACGAGGAAGGCACGTTTAGGTGTGAGTAAACACTTGATTATGCTCCCCGAGTTTTATCCCCCAAACAGTAATTATGTCTTTGAAAAAATAATTTATTTTTTTATGCGATAAAAGTTTGGTTGAATAGTTTTTTAAGTAATTTTATTTGACTGACCACTCAAATTTTAATTTTAAGTGAACTAGAGATTAAAAAATACATTTAAGTTTTGTCCAACATCCTACTTTCCAAAAAATTAAATTAAAAAAAAAGTTTAATTAAATTATCTTTTGGTGGCTGTACGTCAAGAGGTACCTTGTACGACAATTAGTTTACGGACTATATAATTAACATGGTTTGAAAATTCCAATTAGCAATTTTATACGTTATAATTAACATACCAATATATAGTGCATGAAAGTCAAATTTCTGTGTGTCATATATTCTTTACACAACCACCATCCATGTCACCTAATCCCTAATAGTCAGACGCCCCTATATTTAATCTTTAATTAATTCAATGAGCTATAAAAATAAGCTAAATCTTTAAATCCTCATCGAAAGATTGTAAATCATTTCAAGACTCAAAGGATGGTGGCCACAAAATTTGTTCCACAACATATATAAATACGGATTAAAGCACAGAGGCATGATTCATAAAGCATATTCTCTTATGCTCGCTTGGTCAATTCATTCATCTTTCTTGAGATTTGATCTAGTTGCATGTTGATGTTTCTGGTTTTAAAAATCGATGGAGAATTTTTCCAAGAGAGGGATTTGTAATAAATTAATGAAAATATACGGATTGTCTTACACAATTTTAAGAGAGGTTTACAAGAATATAAGGAAATTATTTTTTGGGTGAGGATTTCTCCACTACGTTAATTTTGTAAATTCACTTTACTTCCCGAAAATAATTAGAATAAATTCGCATTATTTTTTAAAATATACAAATCAACCAAAAATTTAAACAATTAATCAATCAAATCATTCTATTTTTTTGTTATTTAAGTATTTTTTACCATTAAGTTGCTATAAGAAAAATTTTATTTGACCGCTTTACTTTTATGACACAAATGACTAAATTGCCCCAACGAACATGAGCTCTTGTACTTAATAGTTTAGGTATTTAGTTTTATTTGATTAAATTTTTAAACTTCTTTTTTATTTAAATTTTTAAAAAATTATGTTCACAAAAATTATGGTGTGAAAAGGAGTTTAATCAAATTGTGTTTCTTATAACATTTAAGATTTCATTATATTAGATTGCGACCATATAACGGCTACGAGCGGCGTGATGAATACCCACGATACGTAATTGCATTGCGCTATAAAATAGTTTTGAATTATTAGATTTCTGTTGTGATACATTTCCTGTCGATTTGATTTGTCAAATGAAACAATATAACACGGCATTGAGACTGAACAGAAGTTGGGATTCCAGCATCAACATTATTCAAACTTGAAATTCTTCAAAGACAATGTTATTAAAAAGATTGGAAATAAGAATCCCAGACTTCGAAGAGTAAGGATGGCAATTTGTCGGGTCTAGTCGGGCTATTGTCTAAGCCCGAATTCTATAACTTCGGGTCAAAATCTGAAAAATTTAAATTAGGTCAATCAGATCAAAATTCGAACCGAACTTTTTTGTCATGTATACCCAAGAGCGGAACCCCTTTATTTTCAAGAAACTAAGAGGGATGTATTCGGGAGTTTAGTGGTATAAACTGCGGAAGCCCGTTTCCGTTTGAGCCGGAATTTAAAGGAAAACGCGCCTTTCATTTTTTCAGTTTTTCTCAACTGGTCGAAAAGAAATAAAGAATAATGCTATTTGCTGCTGAAAATAAAGAACTACGATGTTGCTTTTATTATAAATTTATAATGAGTGACGTTGCACAAGTGTGAGTGTGTCTGTATATATGATCACTTTAATTTGGATTCTTATTGGACTAGTTGGCCCATATTTTATTGGACTTTGTCCATGTTATTGACCTAGTATATTAGGCCCATAAGAGTTGATGGGCTTAATTTCTGAATCCTTGAGACTAATGCTATTGACACCCCTTTGATATTCTTGTAAAGCCCCAATTGTTGTAGTCATTGTTTTCTTGTTATAGACTTATAGTATAGGGAGGAAAAAGAAAATTAGATTAAAGGACAAATATGAATATAATAAAGACGTCTGATTTCTACCTGTAAATCTTGAACCCTATTTATTATATCTTAATCTTAAAAAATATAATTAATGTTTTTATAAACTCAAAATAATTTTAAAATAATAAAGAAATAAATAATAAAAGGATAAAAATTTTATTCTGATACGGTTTAATTAATTTCTTCTTGATAATAGTAAAATTTAATTAAAAATCTATTATATCAGTTTAATTTTAAATTTGATTATGTCTATAATTTTTAATGATATGAGTATAGAGAGGGATTGAAGCTTAAAAAAAAAAAAAAGATAGAGAGAGAGAAATTATGTGTAGTTTTTATCTGAACTATTTTCGTCTCTCT
>JAEVFN010000256.1:0-21507 GCA_030449075.1 Murraya paniculata | reverse complement strand
TCTGTCGAAGGAGAATCCCATCGTCTTAATTCAGAAAAAGTCACCTAAACGTGGGCTAAAGTATTGTCCAGTACCATTACCTTGTCAAAGATTTGGGAATAATGAAACTAATAAGACTTTAGAATGATTAATAATTGAACGATTTAGTGTGGAGTTGGCTGAGGGTAAAAAGATATTACTTTTGAGGCAAGACTCTGCAGTCATCAGATCAATTATAGCTACAATAAATGCCAACCGTTCTCATAGTTTGCAGTTTCAATTGCATAAACAATTAATGGCATAAATTTTTGAATAAAATAAGATTCGATTCCCAAATCGATATAAAAAACTCTCTTAAAATATGCCATGAGAACCTCTACGAATAACAGTGCAAAAAGTTGGACCAAAATTTTTTTTAAGAGAGACTATCAATATTAACTTAACTTTATCTAGAAAAGACTGAAAGATGTCATATAAAACCTATGTAAAGATCTTTGGATAAGTAGGAAGAGAATTAGTCAAGCTAAATAAATTACAAATAAGAATGAGTCAAGGATGACTACAAAAACCTGGGAACAAATTACTCAAGTGATATGTTGAAGTGTGAACTGAAAAACAGCAGATGGGTGCATGTGTGACGTGTCGTTTCTTTTATAATGGAAGATGTGACATGTCGGTTCAACATATGCAGCACTCTGTACGACATAGGATCAGAGTCGGCTCAGAATGAATAAGTTAATGCACGTGACATGTCACGTGCATCACTTATGGGAATACGACATTTGCAGGTGCCGTTTTGGCCCTCAGATCAAATGGGAGTCAAACACGTGGTTTTGTTTCAGCTTCCTCTTTTGCCGTTAAGTCTGTTACAAGGCGGGAAAATTCTGGGAAGAAAACCCAGAATTGCAGAGTAATAGCAGAGGGGGTGTTTGGCAGCAAAAATAGAGATATTTTTGGCCGTCATCTCCCTATATAAATGGCTGATTGCAGGAAGGGGGAGGTGGTGATAGAAACTTCTCTGTAATCTTGTATTCTTGACTTTGAGCATTAGTGAAAACTTTACATTCTTCTTCAAGTGGATGTAGGCTGCATAGCCGAACCACTATAATCTTCTGGTGTCATCCTTATTGCTTATTCTTGTTCTTGATTTACCAGAGTGTTTGTTTCTGATATATTGATTCAACATCAAAAACCATCTGGTGATTAATCATTAGGTCCATGATCTTGCAAATCAGAAGCTTAAGCATGGATCTTGGGTGGTGAATTAGTCTGTTATTTCTGTCTAATTCACAACAAATTGGTATCAGAGCTCCTTACTTAAGCCCTGTTTTTTTCAAGATGTCGATTCCACAACTGGAACTTGATAAGTTCACAGGTGAAAATGATTTCCATCTATGGAGACTCAAGATGAGAGCCCTGCTCGTACATCAAGGATTAGAGGAGGCTCTTGGAGAAGAAACATCTTCCAAGAAACCAAGAAAAACCTCAGATGAAGACCTACCAGATATTCTTGATAGGGCTCACAGTGCCATTATACTCAGTCTTGGTGATGGTGTTCTCAGGGAAGTTGGAGGAGAAAGACTGCAGCTGGGTTGTGGAGAAAACTTGAAGATACATATACTAAGAAGTCCATGGCAAAGAGGCTTGCTACCAAAAAGAAACTATATACTCTTGCAAATGGAGGAAGGATCTTCAATCTCAGATCACATTGATGCTTTTAAACAAGATAATCTTGGATCTTGAAGACATAAATGTGAAAACAGAGGATGAGGATAAGGCAATGATACTGCTGTGTTCTCTACCAAACTCTTATGAACACCTGGTTGACACCCTGATGTATGGAAGGCAAAACCCTCACGATGGCTGATGTGAAGGAAACTCTGAGCTCTAAGCAGGTAACCAAGAAAGAATTCAGAGAAGCAGAGGGTCTAATTGCAAGAGGCAGGCCAGAAAAGAGAGATGGGCCAAAAGGAAAGAAGAAGAGATCAAAGTCCAAGCCAAGGAACTTGAAATGTTTTCAATGTCACAAAGAAGGACATTTCAAGAAAGACTGCCCAGAAAGAAAATTCAAGAACAAGGATGGAAGAGAGAGAGGTGGAGATGCTGCTGTTGCATCAGAAGCTCAAGATTCTGATGGTTATGACTCCTCTGGTGTTTTGATAGCCTCAAGTGGAAAGTCTGAAGGTAATTGGGTACTTGACTCTGGTTGTTCATTTCACATGTGCCCTGATAAGTCTATATTCATTAATTATCAAACCTGTGATGGTGGGATAGTAATGATGGGAAATAATGCTTGTTGTAGAGTTGTAGGAAAAGGTTTGATTAGGCTTAAACTGTCAGATGGGTCGATTAGGGAATTAGGTGATGTAAAACATGTCCCTGAACTAAAAAGGAACCTAATTTCCCTTGGGATGCTGGATAGATTAGGCTGTACAATCAAGCTGGAATCTGGAACTTTAAAAGTGTTAAAAGGGTCAATTGTGATAATGAAAGGGGTTATGAGTAATGGTCTATATGTACTCAAAGGGACTGCTGTAACTGGAGAAGTCAGTCTCTCAAACCAGGGTCAAGATAGGACAATGCTGTGGCACTTAAGACTTGGCCACATGAGTGAAGGGGGCTTGAGAGAACTAGATAAGCAGGGGGTTTTTGGAGTGGATAAGATAGAAACTCTAAGATTCTGTGAAGAGTGCATCCTAGGTAAATCTTCAAGAATCAAGTTTAAAACTGCAGTGCACAGAAGTAAGGGTACACTAGAATATATTCACTCAGATCTGTGGGGACCAGCACAGACTATCTCTCAAGGTGGAGCTAGGTACTTCATGTCCCTTATAGATGACTTTTCTAGAATGGTCTGGGTGTATGTGTTGAGGAACAAGGATGAGGCTTTTTGAAAAGTTCAAAAACTGGAAAACCTTACTAGAAACACAGACAGACAGAAAAGTCAAAAGATTAAGAACTGACAATGGCTTAGAATTCTGCAATAAGAGGTTTGATGATTACTGTGTAGAATGTGGAATTTCCAGACACAAAACAGTACGAAACACACCTCAACAGAATGGACTTGCTGAAAGGATGAACAGAACATTGATTGATAAAGTAAGATGTATGATGATTCACTCTAAGTTGCCCATGTCTCTGTGGGCAGAAGCTTTGTCTACTGCTTGTTATATTGTTAATAGGAGTCCTTCATCGGGTATCAATTTCAAGACACCAATGGAACTATGGTCAGGAAAACCAGCAGATTATTCAGAAATGAAGATTTTTGGCTGCCCTGCATATGCTCATATTAAACAAGGCAAATTAGAACCAAGAGCCTTGAAATGTGTTTTTTTGGGATATCCTGAAGGTGTTAAAGGCTACAAACTGTGGTGCACTGATTTGAAACCACCAAGGGCAATAATAAGCAGGGATGTAGTATTCAATGAGGCTGAGATGTTTTTCAAAAAGCATCGAACAAACAGAGTGAAATACAGCAGGATAAAGCTGAAAAGTCTCACCTAGAGGTGGAGATTTCAGGTGAAAAAGTAAGGGAAGAGCTCATCCATAGACTCAAGGCAAAGTCCAGTTTCTGGAGCAAAATTCTCAGATTCAGATAGTGAAGCAGATGCTGATCAGACTATCAAGAATTATCAACTAGCCAGGGACAGAGAAAGAAGGACAGTAAGGCCACCTAAGAGGTATGCATATGCTGACTTGATAGCATATGCATTAACAGCAGCACAAGAGATGTCAACTGAAGAACCTAAAACTTACAAAGAGGCCACTGAAAGTGCAGAATCAGATAAATGGATAGCTGCTATGGATGAGGAAATCAGATCATTAGAGAAAAACCAAACATGGGATCTAATTCAGAAGCCAGCAAATCAAAGGGTGGTTGGTTGCAAATGGATCTACAAGGTTAAGGAGGGTATACCTGGTGTTGAGCCACAAAGATACAAAGCAAGGCTAGTAGCCAAAGGGTTCACTCAGAGGGAAGGAATTGACTTCACAGAAGTTTTCTCTCCAGTGGTCAGACACACTTCCTTGAGGATTCTGCTGGCACTTGTTGCTATAAATGACTTACATCTTGAACAAATGGATGTAAAAACAGCTTTCCTACATGGAGAACTGGAGGAAATGATCGTGATGTCCCAGCCAGAAGGCTACATTGATCCAAAGAGACCAGATTGGGTCTGCCATCTCAAGAAGTCATTATATGGCCTAAAACAATCACCAAGGCAGTGGTACTTGAGGTTTGACTCCTTTATGCTACAACATGACTTTCATAGGTGTCAATTTGACTGCTGTGTTTACTATAAAGACTTAGAAGATGGTGAGAAAGTCTACCTGCTCTTGTATGTGGATGACATGCTGATAGCCTGTAAGCATTCAAGCCAAATAGATGCTATCAAGGAACAGCTGAAAAGTGAGTTTGAAATGAAGGACCTGGGGGAAGCAAAAAGGATTTTAGGTGTTGAGCTAACCAGAGATAGGGAGAAGAGGACTCTTTTCCTCTCACAGAGAATGTACATTCAAAAGGTACTTGAAAGATTTGGAATGGCTAAATCTAAGTCAGTTCAAACATCTATGGCTGCCCATTTCAGATTGTCTCAGCAGCAGAGCCCACAAACTGCCCAAGAAGAATCCGAAATGAGCAAAATACCATACTCAAGTGCTGTAGGTTGCCTGATGTATGCCATGATATTGACAAGACCTGACATCTCCTATGCAGTCAGCTTAGTGAGTAGGTATATGTCTAATCCAGGCAAACAACATTGGAGGGCTGTAATGTGGATTCTGAGATATTTAGCAGGAACATCTGACTATGGATTGTTATATGGCAGAACAATTGAAGAAAAACATCAGAGTCATTGGCTATGTAGATGCTGATTATGCAGGTGACATAGATAGAAGAAGATCCCTTACAGGTTATCTTTTCTCAATAAATCAATGTGCCATTAGTTGGAAAGCTACAACTGCAAAGTGTTGTGGCACTGTCAACTACAGAAGCTGAATACACTGCAGCTGCTGAAGCAATAAAAAAAGCCTTATGGCTTAAAGGGATAATATCAGAACTGGGATATAATCAGAAGCAAATGATAGTTTTCTGTGATAGTCAGAGTGCAATATGTCTGAGCAAAAACCAGGTTCATCATGAGAAGACAAAGCATATAGACATAAAAATTCATTTCATTAGACTGGAAATTTCGAAGGGGGTGATTAACCTGAAGAAAGTCCACACGGATGATAATGTTGCTGATATGCTTACAAAACCAATACCAGCAGCTAAGTTTCAACACTGTCTGAACTTAGCTGGTGTCTGCAAGAACTGATTTGCAGAAGAATAGCAGAAGATGAATGAATAAGGAGTAGCTGTGTTTTTAAGTTCAAGGTGGAGAATGTTGAAGTGTGAACTGAAAAACAGCAGATGGGTGCATGTGTGACGTGTCGTTTCTTTGATAATGGAAGATGTGACATGTCGGTTCAACATATGCAGCACTCTGTACGACATAGGATCAGAGTCGGCTCAGAATGAATAAGTAATGCACGTGACATGTCACGTGCATCACTTATGGAATACGACATTTGCAGGTGCCGTTTTGCCCTCAGATCAAATGGGAGTCAAACACGTGGTTTTGTTTCAGCTTCCTCTTTTGCCGTTAAGTCTGTTACAAGGCGGGAAAATTCTGGGAAGAAACCCAGAATTGCAGAGTAATAGCAGAGGGGGTGTTTGGCAGCAAAAATAGAGATATTTTTGGCCGTCATCTCCCTATATAAATGGCTGATGCAGGAAGGGGGAGGTGGTGATAGAAACTTCTCTGTAATCTTGTATTCTTGACTTTGAGCATTAGTGAAAACTTTACATTCTTCTTCAAGTGGATGTAGGCTGCATAGCCGAACCACTATAATCTTCTGGTGTCATCCTTATTGCTTATTCTTGTTCTTGATTTACCAGAGTGTTTGTTTTCTGATATATTGATTCAACATCAAAACCATCTGGTGATTAATCATTAGGTCATGATCTTGCAAATCAGAAGCTTAAGCATGGATCTTGGGTGGTGAATTAGTCTGTTATTTCTGTCTAATTCACAACATGATAAATATTGCCTAAGCACTAATTCTTAATGCACGAGTTACCGATAGCACATCTCCATATATGACATGCCCCGCACCGACTCTCTATCGGATCCAAGGCGAATCATGTGAAAATCACAATTTTACTTATCTAATGCTTATATTTAAAGCCCATAACATAAATTCAATTCATGAATATATAAAATTAGTCTCGAGTCTCTGTTATAAACATATAATAGTGTCCATGCCTCATTCAAAAATATAGTCAAAACTTGCACACACTTCACACCTCATTATACATACATACAGTTCAAAATAAATACATATAAACAAAAACATGTTCAAAATTGATGCATGTTTTGCCAGCCTTAACTTATCAAAAATTGAACTCTACGAAATCCTTTAAAAATATGAGAGAAATAGGGTAAATAAAAAAATAGTTAGCCTGAGACTTAATGAGTAGATATAATTAATACATAAAAGTAAAGTAGTGGTTGTACACAATCATATGACATAACTTCGTACTTGAACATAATACATAGCAAACATAAAATTATACATACATACATGGAAAACTATACAAAATAATACCCATAAGAGATAATTGTCATACTCGTTAGGAACATCATCGCATGAGCAGTACGGAGGAGAAACCTTTCATATCCGACTGAATTAACATTATCGAGCATGCAAAGTAATCCAACTCTCAATGTGCAAGTGCAAAGCACTTGACAAGAAGGGTACACATTTGGTAACTTGCAATCACATCTCATGACCTAAAAAATCAAAAAGTATGCATACATGTAACATATCATGTTATTGAATCACTCAATCAAATATAAATACTTCACAAAATATATAATAATAATAATATTCTCACATATCCTAGTTTACTCGCAAATTTATTGGAACTTTTGGGTACTTAGATTTTCCTAAAACACAGGGTTTAAAATCTAACCATTAAAAATATATAAAAACCGATACATATGATTAAAATTGTAACATAATTATTCAAACTTCATAAAACTATTACCCTCTCGTCCATTAGATATAGATCTAACTACTTAATTCTATTTCGCGTAACTTTGCCACTTTAGCTTTCCTCTTCGATTGCCTAACTCTTTTTCTTTCTTTTCCACTCTCGGATTTTGTCCGATCTCTCTTATTTCTTTTATATTTTCATTTTCTTCTTCTCTCTCCACGTTTCTCTTCTTCTCTTTTCTTTTATTTTCTTCTTTCTTTCCCTCTTTGTGTTTTGTATTTGGTTTCTCAATTTGCTCTCGGTTTGCAAATGGTCTCCAATTGTCAAGCAGCTCTCAATTTTCAGCACTACATACAAAATGAGTCCAAGCATGCAGGTGAAACCGACAGGTGAAACAAGGAGGTTAAGCAAACAGGTCCTGTTTACATGAAGCCGGTAGCTTGCCGCTTTTATTTAACTTAGCCACGTGTGACTTTTTCTTGCGTTACAATAGATCCCAAGGAATTCTCGTATAATACATATTTTTTTTACTAGACTAAATGATTGATCTTGTCTTTTCAAACTTCAACTTATTCACGGCCTTTTAAATATTATACAGCATCACAAGGGACGCCATCGATCACATTAACAGATGTATCATGAGAAGGAAATTGTTTGGTTAAAATGAACTCTCGAAAGTTCACTGACACTGCCATAAGGTGGGAAACTTGCGTTAAAAAATCATGATAACCAATCTGGAAACGGGAAAAAATGATGCCGCCTTTAGATTGCTTTGTTCTATTTATTTTACCCCACACGTGGCGAAATAGTAAAATAGTAACGACCAAAATTGTCTGTTTTGGAAGCGGATTTCGGACAGGTTAGCGACTACCTACTTTGACCTTCATTCATTGTTCCTTGATTTTCGATTGGCCAGTCACCTACACTCCACCGCCCCTATGATCTTTCATTGATTGATGTCATTTTCCAATTTATGGGTGAAACGAAGTAATATTTTCTAATATAGAGGGAAAAAAAAAAGAAAAAGGAGGGAAGGCGAAGAAATAAATAAGGCATTGGTGATTCATGTCTTTTTAAAAAGGCCGCGTGGAGCCCAACTTTGTATGTGAAACTTTGATCTTTTAATAATTTACATGTCCCATGCGATAATAAACCAAAGATTTTTTGCGATGATGGAGAAAGGAAAGACCTCAAATACTCATGAGCTTGCTTGAAAGCAACCATGAAATTTCACGTGGGCAATTGGTCAGTAGCCCCCTACGTACCTTCATCAACTTAACTATAACCACATTTCCTTAACAAGATTTTTAATTTTGATTTGGGCATGAAGATTGGTTTTATTTTAATTTTTTAATGCATTAACTTTTGTATACATAACACAATTCCGCTGGTGGTTGAGCTATCTATCCATTCTTGGAACTACCCACAATTAATTCAAGAGACTATCATCCAGCTTTCTTGCAGCTAATATGATAACTCGAGTGGTCAAGGTTTTCCTCATTATTTAGCTTAAAGTTCCACACGACTCCATCTCTTCCTCGCCCTACAAACTATATCAAGGCGTGTGGAGTTTGTTTTCGTATTCAGCTACTGTTTTTGTTAGAGGGTACAGTTTATTATTAGTTGAGCTTGAGCTCCTTTACAGTCTCTTATTCATAAGTCTACCGGAAAAAGAACACAGAGAGAGAGAGAGAGAGAGAACATGGATAGAGTGGAGATTGATAAAGAGAGATTAACAGCGGAGATGGCTTTTAAAGAGGACTCCTCCGCCGTCATCAAGATTCGACAACGCTTGCCTGATTTTCTACAATCCGTGAAGCTCAAGTATGTGAAGCTAGGATATGGGTACTCATGCAATTTTGCAACAATCATCATGTTTGTTCTTATAGTACCTTTGTCCATAGCTACCGTAGTACAGCTCAGCGGTCTAAAATTGGACCGGATTCCGGAGTTGTTATCTAAGGAAAAGCTTCAACTCAACATGATCATTGATGCAGCCAGTGATCAGTTAGCAGTTTCAACAATGTTATTTTTCCTCTTCGGCCTTTACTGGTCCAAGCGTTCGAGTCCGGTTTATCTCGTGGATTTCTCGTGTTACAAACCGGCTGATGAACGTAAAATGTCTATGGAGGCGTTCTTAAAAATGAGTGAAGAAAGCAGCTTCTTCCAAGAAGAGTCGCTGCAGTTCCAGAAGCGCATAGCGAGCCGGGCAAGTGTTGGTGACGAAACATATTTATCAAGAGGAATAACTTCCAGACCACCAAATATTTGCATTCACGAAGCCAGGGTGGAGGCTGAAGACGTCATGTTTGGCGCACTGGATTCTCTTTTTGAGAAGACTGGTGTTGAACCTAGTGACGTTGGAATACTTATCGTGAACTGCAGTTTATTCAATCCAGTCCCGTCTCTCTCTTCGATGATAGTGAACCATTACAAGCTCAGAGATGATATCAAGACCTACAATCTTGGGGGCATGGGTTGCAGTGCAGGCCTTATTTCCATCGAGCTTGCTAAGAACCTCCTCAAGGCAAATCCTAACTCGTACGCAGTTGTGGTAAGCACCGAAAACATTACTCAGAATTGGTATTCCGGCAATGACCGCTCCATGCTGCTATGCAACTGTCTATTCCGCATGGGTGGTGCTGCCGTGCTTTTATCGAACAAGGCTCAAGACCGGTCCCGCTCCAAGTACGAGCTGGTTCATTTGGTTCGGACTCACAAAGGCGCCGATGATAAGCACTTCAAGTGTGTCCGCCAAGCAGAGGATGACCAAGGAATAGTTGGAGTTTCACTCTCCAGAGATTTAATGGCTGTGGCTGGAGATGCATTAAAAACAAACATCACAACTTTGGGCCCTCTTGTCTTGCCGTGGATAGAACAATTCAGGTTCTTTGTCACCCTTGTTCGTAGGAAGATGTTCAAAGCTAAGGTAAAGCCTTACATACCTGATTTTAAACTTGCGTTTGAGCATTTTTGCATACATTCCGGTGGAAGGGCCGTTTTGGACGAGATACAGAAGAATTTGCAACTCCGTGATTGGCACATGGAACCGTCAAGAATGACACTGCATAGGTTTGGTAACACTTCTAGTAGCTCACTTTGGTATGAATTGGCTTATACCGAGGGGAAGGGTCGGGTCGCCAGAGGAGATCGGGTCTGGCAGATAGCTTTCGGGTCGGGTTTCAAGTGTAATAGTGCTGTTTGGAGAGCGCTCATGGACATTCCCGTTGGTGATTGGCGAGGCAACGCCTGGGTTGATTCTATTGATAAGTATCCCGTCAAACTTAACGTTGCTTGAAATTTGAATGTAAATGGGGGCATGAAAAAAGAAAATGTAATGCGATGATGACGTGGTTGGATACCCTCTATTCTTCCCCCTTTTTTTTTTATAATTTTACTCTTGGAAGTTGCCTTTACTTGTTAATGATGTAAAAACCCCTGCATGGGTACTAAATACAATACTATATCAATATTTAAAAATTTTCTTTTCGTTTTCAATTCCATCTCATTCAAAACAATTTCAAAATTGAGAAGGTGTTGAAGACCACCTAAAGGTGAAAATATACACGAAGTGGAAGGTGGAAAGGGTGGGCGATAGTGGCTTGCACACGCAGTGGGTGAAAGCGGTGGAATCAATAAAAAATTTGGCTACACTCACAAGTAGAATATATATGGAATGGAAGCATATGTGGTAGGCGTGATCCTGCTGAGGGAGATGGAGAGAAAGAAAACATTACTTGGAAAAGGAACAAAATCGTTGGTGGTGTTTGATGGTTAAATGTGAAAATGATGAATAAAATTCAAAGTGGATTGAAAAGTTAATAATTAATATTAATTATTAGGGACTGATCGACTTAGCCATCTGGAGTTTTAATTGAGAGATGGTTAGCAGCTTGGACATCATCAATTATGCCCAGTCGATCTTGTCGAAACCGAAGTTGTTGAGAGGCCCGTGTTAAAATAGTTTGCTCTGTTTGGTTAATAAGAAAATGAAGGAAAATGTTGAATGAGAAAGGAAGAGAAAACGAGAATCCAGCAACTGAAAATTGATGCTTTTTATTAATCTGAATTAATACAATTGACCAAAGAGTAACAAGAGTATTTATATCTGAGTCTAGATGCTTCCACAGCATGCAAAGCATGGGCTGAAAGCTTAACACGGTTATAACAAACTTTGAGCGGGAACTTGTAAAAACTTCAAGAGCTGACTTGCATTCCAGCTTGGCAACTAACTAATTCTGACTCAGCAGCTGATACTGCAATCCACCTCAGCATATTTTCTTAACATTCCCCCTTAAGCTCAAGGTCTTGGAAAGACATTGAGCTTAGTTCTCATGTAAGCAAAATGATCGAATGAAAGAGGCTTAGTAAGAATGTCAGCAAATTGAGCAGAGCTTGAGACATGTTTGATAACCAATTCTTGCTTGGCCACATGCTCCCTGACAAAGTGAATATCCAGCTCAATATGCTTAGTTCTTGTATGATATTTTGGATTACTAGCTAAGGCTTCTGCACTTTTATTATCACAATACAATACTGGAGCAGTAGATAGCTGCACTCTCAGCTCTTGCAACAGATATGTTATGCACAATACTTCAGAGGTTGCAAAAGCAAGGGCTCGATATTCTAATTCAGCAGTGGATCGAGATACAAGAGTTTGTTTCTTTGAAGACCAACTTATAAGATTGGATCCAAGAAACACACAATACCCTCCTATAGATCTCCTGTCATCTGGATCGGATCCCCAATCTGCATCTGAATAAACAGTCAGATTAAGAGAGCCTGTATGAAAGAATTGAAGACCAAAATGTGCAGTGCCCTGAAGATATCTTAGCACTCTCTTACAGGCCTGCCAATGTAGAACAGTCGGGGCTGCTAGAAATTGGCTAAGTTTGTTGACAGTGAATGCTATTTCAGGCCTGGTTAAAGTGACATATTGAAGAGAACCAATAATACTCCTGTAGAGAGAAGGATTTTCAAATGTGCTGCCCAAATCTTTCTTCAGTTTCTCGGTAACACTCATAGGAGTCATGCAGCTTTTACTGTTAAGCATATTGGCTTTGCTCAGGATGTCACCAATATACTTGGTTTGAGACAAATGCAATCCTTCAACAGATGGAGTAACTTCTATGCCAAGGAAGTAGTTAAACTCTCCAAGATCTTTGAGAGCAAATTCAGAACCAAGATGCTTGATGACACTTTCTATGAGAGTTGGATTTGAGCCAGTAACAAGAATGTCATCTACATAGATAAGAATCAGTACAAGTTCTTTCCCAAAGTGCTGAAGAATAAAGAAGTGTCAGACTTTGAAGATTGAAAACCCTGCTCCAGCAATGAATTCTTCAGCCTGTCATACCATGCTCTTGGAGCTTGTTTAAGGCCATATAAGGCTTTATTCAGCTTACACACATATGAAGGATGATGTGGATTAATGAATCCCTCAGGTTGATGCATATACACATCCTCTGTTAATACTCCATTTAAAAATGCATTGTTCACATCTAACTGCCTAATTGACCAGTTATGCATGACAGCAAGGCTTAAGATGATCCTGACAGTGCAAGGTTTAACAACAGGACTAAAGGTTTCAAAGAAATCTATACCATATGTCTGATGAAATCCTTTAGCAACTAACCTTGCCTTGTACTTGGAAATGCTCCCATCTGGATTATACTTGATCGAAACACCCATTTGTTACCTACAATCTTGGTTGCTGCCTCTGCTGGTACTAAAGTCCAGGTATTATTCTGTTCTAAGGCTGAGAACTCATCTTGCATGGCCATATGCCATTGTGGATCTGCTAGGGCCTCCTTAACTCCTGTAGGCTCATACTGTTGTGTAGCAGTAAGGTAAGTTTTGGGTTTGAAAATGCCAGATTTGGCTCGGGTAATCATAGGATGTTGGTTGATAGGTTGGTGAGGATCAGAAGATAGGGAAGGTGACTGTGAGAATTGAGGTTGTTGAGGCAATGAGGTGTGTTGAGACTGAGATTGAGAAGATGATATGGAATGTGAAGGTGAGATTGAAGAACCTGGTGCTGGTAACTCTGCTGTCATGCAGAATACAAAGTGATGGAGCTGAATTGGTGTGAGGGACTGAAGTTGAAGAGGAAGAAGTAACAGGAGAAGGAAACAACTCTGAATAAGGAACTCAGACTCATTGAAATGAACATGAACAGCAATATAGACTCTCCCTGATTTAGATAAACATTTATAACCTTTGTGAAGAGGGCTGTAACCCAGAAACAGACACTTCTGAGAATGAAAGTCAAGCTTGTGAGAATTATAAGGTCTCAAAAGTGGGTAACAAGTGCAACCAAACACCTTAAGAAACTGATAATCTGGTGGTTGATGATGAAGCCTTTGATAAGGTGACACATTATTAAGGATTGTTGTGGGCATTCTGTTTATAAGAATGATGCAGTGTGAAATGCTTCCCACCAGAAGGATAAAGGCATACCAGCTTGTGCAAGAAGAGTCAAGCCAGTTTCAACAATGTGCCTGTGCTTACGTTCAACAACACCATTCTGATGATGTGAATGAGGGCAACTATGCCTGAATTGGATGCCTTCTTTCTTAAGAAATGTGTTGAAAAACCATGAATTCTCCCCCCATATCAGATTGCATGATTTTAATAGATGTATTGAACTGTTTCTCAACCAGAAGTTTGAAATTTTGAAGGTTTCCAAGGCATCAGATTTTTAAAACAAGAGGAAAAAGCCAACTATATCTAGTATAATCATCAACAAATGAGATGTAATATTTATATCCATCTCTGGACATATTTGGTGCTGGCCCCCAGAGGTCTGTATGTATTAGTTCTAAAGGATGTTTGGTTTTGATTTCAGAGATAGAAAAGTGAAGTTTATGTAACTTTCCAAGCTGACAGGCATTACAAAACTCAAAAGATTGGTTATTATTGTAAGTTGATGACATACATGCATTCTTTTATAATGGTTTGAAGAACATGTTTGCTTGGATGACCAAATCTGTTATGCATCAAATTTGCAGAGATATTTTCTGCAATATAAGAGCTTACAGGAGTGACAGACTTGTTGTTGAAAGATACTGAACTATGACACGTTTTGGTTGGAGGGATACTAACATTAGAAGATAAAACTGACACCATAGAAATTGGATTGAAGATGGAAATGTTGGAAGAGATAACTTGGTCTTCAGATGACAGTAGCTTGTAAAGACCACCCTTAGCAATCCCCTGAGCCAGCAGTGTTCCCTTCACTTTGTCCTTAACAAAACAAACATCAGAGACAAATTCAACTGTAATATTGTTGTCAGCAAGAAGTTTGGAAACACTGATCAAATTTTTGGTGATTTTAGGAACACATAGTATGTCTTGAAGATGAAGATATGAACCAACAGAAGTATAAAAGCATGTATAACCAACATGTGTGATTTGTAAGCCTTGACCATTTCCTACAAGTAAGGAGTTTGAGCCTAAGTAGTATTTACCATCATTCAAGTTCTGCACAGAGTTTGTGAGGTGATGAGTTGCTCCACTATCGAGGTACCAGCCTTGATCTGCTGCTCCCTCAGTTGTCATCATATAGGCTGCTCTTGGTCCCTGATGTTGACTTGGAAAAGGATTCTGAGGCTGATAGTTTGGAATAAAGTTCATGTTGAATCTATTTCTGCACTCAGCAGCAGTATGGTTATATTTGAAGCAAATTTGACAAACAACACCAGTGGAGTTATGACTACCTCTACCATAACCACCAGGACCAAAGCCTCCTCTACCATGGCCATTATTGAATCCACCCCTGAGATTAGCATTCCAGTTATTACCTCTGCCTGGATTCTGACCTTGAAAGTTTCCCCTTCCATTTCCAACATAACCACTTCTTCCACCATTGCCATTCCAGTTAGTACCATTGCTTCTGTTCCAGTTCCAGTTGCCTTGAGAATTACTGTTCCAGCTCCAGTTTCCTTGAGAATTGTTAGGATTACCACCTTTCTTCTGATAATTTCCAGTTTGAGCTACATTTGCTGCATAATTGCTTTTCACTTCTTTATGCTCATTGATCCTGTTATTCTCAAGTCTAGCTTCATGTGTTAATAGCATAGCATATGCTTCACTTAGATCCATACTTAACATATTTGCCTCAATGTACACTACAACTGGATAATAAGAGTGATCCAAACCAGAGATAAGATGAGTGATAAGATCAGTTTCACTCACAGGACTACCAGCTAATGCAAGACTATCAGTTACAGTTTTGAGTTTCGTGAAGTAATCAGTCATTGATAATGATCCTTTCTTCAAATTACTAAGAAGCATTTTCAGATGAACTTTCTTTGCCATAGATTCAGATCCGAACTGTTTTTTTCAGATTTTTCCAGAGTTCACAGGAGGTTTGAGAGCTTACCACAAGGCTAAGTATGTCAATACTCATTGAAGACATGAGCCAGCTAAGAAGGAGCTGATCTTGACGCTTCCATACACCAAATTCAGGATTCTCTATTCTTGATGGACCAGCAGATCTGATTCAGAAGGCAGTATTGATCAGGACATTTGTTAGAGCCATTGATGTAACCTTCGAGGCCATTTCCACGAATTGAAGAGAGTACTTGCTGCTTCCAGATTGTGTAAGTAGTACGATCTAGCTTTATGGGATTTGTAAAGGTGAATGCAGTGTTAGACTGTGAATTTGAACTTGTCCACGCCATTAAAGTGATTAAAGATCTAGCTCTGATACCATGTTAAAATAGTTTGCTCTGTTTGGTTAATAAGAAAATGAAGGAAAATGTTGAATGAGAAAGGAAGAGAAAACGAGAATCCAGCAACTGAAAATTGATGCTTTTTATTAATCTGAATTAATACAATTGACCAAAGAGTAACAAGAGTATTTATATCTGAGTCCTAGATGCTTCCACAGCATGCAAAGCATGGGCTGAAAGCTTAACACGGTTATAACAAACTTTGAGCGGGAACTTGTAACAACTTCAAGAGCTGACTTGCATTCCAGCTTGGCAACTAACTAATTCTGACTCAGCAGCTGATACTGCAATCCACCTCAGCATATTTTCTTAACAGCCCGGACCATGGAAAAAAAATGTGGGGGAGCCAATTCTTAATATTTGCCTTGCGTGTTACGAATTTCAATTGAATGCTTGTAAATTGTAATGGGTCTAAATCTAAGGACACTGGCTTGTGTGGCGGACTCCTCTGGCACATCCCCTTTTGTGGCCAAGAGGAGGACATGGAGCGAAACGCTGTCAATCCTTGAAGACAGTCGTCAGTTCGTCAGCCAGCAAAGCAGACCAGCGGTGGTCGCTGACTCACCATATATCATTATTTGGACCGGTCGAAGTTACAACTGCAGTAAAATTACAGCAGTTATAATTTAAGATTTATTTTATTACGATTACTGTTCATGTTACAGTTACAATAACTGTAACTTACATGAGTTTTAACTTAAGATTTGCTTCATTATTAAGGTCAATTTGAACAAGTCCATTAACCAAACGAGAATACTGTCGTAAAAAATCATTAATACACGTTTTCACAGGAAAATTTACAGAAATAGCCATAAAACTTTGGCCTTTTTCAAAATTAACCCCCCCAAGTTTTTTTCTATCAATAACTAGCCAAAGACCAAACGTTTTAGATGAAATTTCCCTCATCAATTTCTTCAAATTTTCAAAATATGCCACTCGTGTAATACTCAAACTTTCAAATTAGAAAAACAAAGTGTAAGATACTCATCACTCTCAAAACCCTCAAAAACCTGAACATTGTCAAAGCTTTAAATAAATCCCAACACTCTGAATATAACAAAAGTATAAAATCATCAATTGGAGAGCATCTTGGAGGTGAGTTTTTGTTTTACACAATGTGAATTTTTAATTTATTAAGTGTAGGGTTTAAGTTGAAATTTGATCTAGATTTACATAATGTGGTTTGTAAATGTTGTAATTTTTCATTTATAAAGTAATGTAATTTGTTTAAAGTACCTAGATTTGCTTGCAAAAATAAAAAAAATCATTAAAAACAGTAAAACCTCGAGTTAGAACGGAACCAGTTTTTGTGCGACAGGTTGGGCGACATGTTCCTGTCGCACATAAATACCTCTACTTTTTTGTGCGACAGGACCTGTCGCTCAACTTGTCGCACAAAATTTCAGTACGTGCGATAGACAACTTTTTAGATGTCATAACTTAAGCTATATGTGTCCATTTTTTGCGTATAATATATCATTTCGAAACTTGTGACGAGACGAATGAAATCCACAACCTTTTGGCCGATCTTTCCCATGGTCAAAAAAAAATTTACCTCAATTTAAGTGTGACAAGCATATATTATCACCGTTTGTGCGGCACTCATGTAAAATATATCTTATATTTACTTTATCATGTTTTATAATATGTAAGCACATTTATTTTTTAATATTTTTCAGGTTTAATGGATTCAGTTGTGCTTCAATTATGTTACGACGGTTGGTGGGAGACGTTGGCGGATGGCCATATGGAGTACATGAATGGCAATAATACAGCTTTTCTTGTTCGAAAGACTGTACGTTCGATCAGTTTCTGGCTAGAGTTTATGACGTTTTACTGATAAATCGTAATAAATACAGTTATCACAATAAAGACAACTTTGAGGTCTAGTAATACAATGTTTCGTACATGTTCACTACCTATGGACATAGTTAACGATGAAATGTTAAGGTTGTGTTACATATGGCATATGATATGGTCAATTACGGATGCATCCCTATATTTGTTACCAAATCTCGTGTAGTTCGAAAACCAATATGTTGAGCCGCTTGTAGAAACAGAAACTTCTTTTAGAGCAAACGTCTCTGTCCCCAATATTGAAGAAGAGGTATTACCACAGACACTGTCCTTACAGCAACGTTACTTTTCACCTCAGGACAACGATGACACTATTGATAACAATAGCATTACCGTTGCGGATGTTGAAGAGAAGACATTACCAGTAAGAACATCGTTAGAGGAACGTTACTCTCCATTCTACAACAATGATTTCCTTAACAATGATGCTCCTGCTGATGACATGAGGAGCACAGAAGCAAATAATGTTTGTATTGACCCATATAATAATACAACGAACAATCATTTCAATAGTTCAGTTCATGAAGGGGGCATCGGTCATTCCGATGTTCCTACTAATCATGAGGATGAGGATCATAATGATATCCCTATTAATAACAGAGACAGCGGACCTATTCTTTCAATGGCCCGTTCGAGAAGGAGAACAGCAAAGTAATATAACGCGATTTTGAGGGCATCATTATTGTCCATGGCACGAAAGTTCAAATTCGCAAATGCAACATCCAACTGTTTAAGAGTCAAGTCTTTAAACCTACCATCAAAATACTCATGAAGTAACCTATGCTGCACTGGTGGTGGCTGTTTGGTATAATGTTTCGACCACCGGAAAGTCCAGTAATTAGGCACCACTGTCCAATTGATAAACGTGTCAAATGGTCTCCTATTTGAAACCACAACTGATCTTCATTGGTTTCTTCATGTACCACTTGCCTAAGCAATAAGCTGTGGATAATAACACCACTGAATGCATAACTCTCTAAGTCTATGAAGTGCCCGAAAATATCACTCTTGAATAATGATAACTGTTTGCGCGTTAATTTACTCCGGATAGCTTTAATGACTACTTTAAATTTTGATGTCTCCGTAATACGGCCCGGGAAATGATCATTAAAGCCTAACTTCATCACGCCGGGATCCTTTCTCGGTGGGGACGGATTACGCTTTGTCAAATTTTTATGCAACATGTGTTTGCAACAAAATCAAATTTAAAATAAACTATCAAAATTTACAAAACTATTATAATAAAATATTAAAATAAATATTATGAAAAAACAACCTGAATACACAAATTGTGCAACAGAATACATCATTTGTGCACAATCTGTGTTTGCCCAAAAACACAACCTTTGTGTGTTTGTGCCAGGCTCCCGTTGCACAAAACACACGCTTGTGTTCTTGTGCGATGGGCAGCGTGTAGGACATATTCGTGTTGCGATTGGCTGCCAGTTATGAAAAAACACAGGCTCCCATCCTCCAAAAACTTACTGTAATTTTGTGCGACGAGTGTTGAGCCCAGTACAAACACACAGGTTTTGCACCCGTCGCACACATTCACTAACACAGGTTCTGTGTTTTTGTGCGATGGCCCACCCGTCCCACATGAAGTTGTGCGACGGGCAGCCTATCGCACAAAAACACAGAACATGTGTCGTTATAAACACAAAGCAAATGTTCTGTGTTTTTGTGCGACAGGCCACCCGTCCCAGAAGAAGTTGTGCGACAGGCAGTCCGTCGCACAAAAACACAGAGCATGTGTCGCGTACAAACACTAAGCACAGGTTCTGTGTTTTTTGTGCGACGGCCAACCTGTCGCACAACTTCTTGTGGGACGGGTGGCCCGTCGCACAAAAATATAGAACGTGTGCTACTGCCAACACAGAGCAAGTGCTCTGTGTTTTTGTGCGACGGGCAACCCGTCGCACAATTTTTTATGCGACGGCCTACCCGTCGCACAAAAACACAGAGCGCTTGCTCTGTGTTTGTGCGATGGCTGCTACCACATCGCACACAGCCCGTCGCGCGAGTTCGCAACGATGCCTACCCATCGCACCCATGGCCTTAACAACTGGTTCAACCTCCCCAGCCACCATCAACAACATCCACAAAAACTCAATCTATCATCCCACCACCACAACACAGCAAGCACAACAACGCCCAAACACAACAACAACAACAACAACGCCAACAACACAACAACAAACAACCCCCAACAATGTCAGACAAAGCAAGAAAGAAGCAATAGCTCACTTAGGTTTTTGAATTTCAATAGTTGATGTTGTGGAAGACTTTGAACATGATTTACGTTATTCCGGCTGCCGACAATGGACTCCGGTGCTGCTCTATGCCGCCGACGATGTGTGAGGGATTTCGCTGATCAACTTTCAGTCAGCGGGGGGTTTCGGCCACAGAACGGTGAGAATTTTCCGGGGTAGTTTGGTCCTCAAATTTCTTATGTGGCTAATTATGATAGAAAAAACTTGGGGGGTTAATTTTGAAAAAGGCTAAAGTTTTATGGTTATTTCTGTAAATTTCCCGTTTTCACACGGTTCAAGGTAAGCTGAATGGACTAGCTGATGTTGATGCTAATTAGTAATCTCATAAAATTCATTTTAAAACACATAAGAATCAACAAATAAAAAATGCATAGTAAAATCAAAGCCCCACCGGGCGAATTCATTTGGACCTCGGACTCTGCCAGTCCACTAAAATATTTTACAGTGGAGATGTCAACTTAATTATTACAATTATGAGAGTTATAATAACTTAGAATATAAATTTTAATTATATTTAAAATGATGTGGCACATGATGTGTTATTTATTCATTAGTAATGTGATATAAAATTTCTATTTTAGATGATGTGGCATATGATGCAGCGATCATTCATTTGTAATGTGAAATTATCTTGTTAATAGTGATACAAAAACTCAAACTCAAACTGTTGATAATAAAATTTTGATCAACAATAAGAGTTGAGAAATAATTGTTTTACTTGTGGAACATGCTGTGAGAGAGTTTGATGTCTTGGAATTGCTATTGTTGAGAGTGAAGAGTTTGGTGATTGAAATCCTGCAAAACAATAACCCATCAAGGGTCGCCTGCGTGTTACCGGCATAGACCCTCTAATGCTTAAGTTAAATATCGAAAGTGGCAATAACAAATAAAAAATAAAAGAGAGAAAATATGGTAAGAGAAAGGCTTAGAGGATATTGTACCCTCTCTTCTAATATACATATTTCTCTCTATCTCTTTAATCTTTGTACTTTTAAGTGATGATTTCTTCTTATAAGAGAAAATAATCAGAAGTATAATTAAGTTAGGAAAACTTATTTTTTATCCTAAAGGATTCGAGTTTAATAAAGACTAGAACTTGTATTATTTTATCATATTTAGATTATGACATGTTATTGAATGTAGGGGCAGCAAAACAAATAATCGAATCAAATTTGAATCAAATCAAATCGTAAACAAATTAGGTCAAAACTCCGCTAATTCGGATTCGATTTATTATTAAACTAAATTGAAAATCTCAGAATTTGGATTCGATTTGTTTATTAAACGAATATTCATTTGATTCATTTAATTCACTTAATTAAACTAATCGAATCGAATCTCCATGCATTTGCTATTTGCTTATCCTAATGAGTCCATAACAAATCAAATTGAATATGAATTCATCACAAAAATATGATTAATAAACAAAAACAAAGTAAAATAGAATATAAAAAGACCATAAATTTAACATTCTTCAAAATTCGAACTTATTATCATTTATAATTACTATATTAACCTTCAAACTTTAAAAATTTTCATATACATTTGAGGATAAATAAGTAATTTAATTGGATGAATAATAAACGAATAAATTGTATTCAATTTATGTATGACCTCTTTATTG
>JAEVFN010000255.1:0-21595 GCA_030449075.1 Murraya paniculata | reverse complement strand
AGCAATCGACGAAACAATTGACAGGCAATCAACATAAAGCAACATCAAGTAGTGCTACACATTCTAATTTTTTTATTCTAAAAAGTTATCCCAAATGATGTGATATTGATCAATTGGTTGGTGAGATAATATAATTAATTCACTTAGATCTTAAAAGAATTACCAATCATTCAGTAAATCACATATTATTTGGGATGAAAGTAGAGAGAAAAAGCTTGGGATATTTATCATTATTCTAAGTGGTTATGTCTTTGAAATTATTTATATTATGACTATGAATGTAAGGATTCTTTTCGACATGTAATTTGTGCTTGTGCCTAATCATGTGCTGTATGCAAATAGGATCCCTATGGCTAATACTGTCTAGGGAGCTATTGGTAATTTTGTAGAATCCTGCCTCTAGGCTTGGGATTGAAGCAAAATGGGCTTTCAAATTACAATTGCCACGTAATGAAAACTGATAAATCCCACTAAATTCGAATGGGCTAAATTGGGTTCTAAACCTGGTTCTGCAGGTATCAAAACTATGGAGGTCACAAATCAAATAACTTTCTATCCTTTAAAAAAATTGAAAAAAAGGCAAAAAAAAATGTATTGTTTATGAACTATTCTACCCTTTGAATTGATAAAATAGAGTTACTTGTTTCCCCTAGCCGTCTAAGCCTGATCGTTTCGGGTTTATTACCATTAAATTTACTGACAGTGCCATTGGCTACAGGCCCCTTCTTTTGTTTTCATTACTCACTCTCGTAATCATCGTATTCCTCTTCTTCATCCTCATTTTCTTCTCAACTCTATCCTCCACCCTCTTCACCCTCAGTTTCGCATGTACCTTCAACTATTAAAGAAGGTATCATCTACAGTACCATCTCAACATCTTGTACCTCTGCAGAAGAAAATTCACCTCCTTGAAGGCAATGTTCATTTACCATCTTTACCATCCTATTTATAATATGTCGTTCCTTCATGCATACTAACATCCTGAGAAGCATCTTGGCCAGTTGGACATGATTGAGCAATGGTTCATACAATTGTGCATTCTTAAAGAAAAGCAAATATCATGTGTTGCTCGTAAACTGGGGATAAGTGCTTCAATTTGATGGAAACTGCCACAAAAGTCTCAACTTAACTAAGGGAAACGCAAAATTTGATCATGGAATCGTAGGAATCACATTTTGAGATCCAAGTTTATTCCACTTGATTATTGCTTAATACAACAAAGTATGAGATCAGTCTCTATTTATACTTCTAAGTTTGAGTAATTTTATAGGCGTAAATATTAATTATTATGAACCTAAGGAGCATTCAGTTACAATAATTCTAAAAGGGCTAGGTTTACATCTTTAAGATAAATGTCTACTTAAACTATCTACATTTATAGTATGCGATTCTTTTAGCTACAAAATTAAGTTCTTATTCCAAAGATTTGATGCAGCGATTGATAAACTTAAAGCACCATAGATTCATTCAAGCAATTAGAAATCTCTGCGACAGTGAGCAAAGTAATCGTAAATACAAGCAAGAAATTGAATGTCCCTAAGATAGTGACTGAAGATGTACCGCTAAGTTGACTTACTATTGAGGAACAAGGCTAGCTTGAGATGCCAAAAGACAAGGTACGATCTATCTATTATTTTTGTGATGTAACTAAGGATATGATTGAGATTGTGCATCCTATTTCAGTCGCAGAGAAACCATTGGTTTTTGAAGAAATAATGATTAATATGGTTTTGCCTATTTCCATTGAAGACAAGAAGGTAATTCTTGAAAAAGATTTGGCTGCAAAGATAAAGTCAATTAGTGAAAATATTAAGCGAGATTTGGCAAAAAACTTGAGAGGCTTTACAACACTTAACCTTTTTACAGAGTGACCAGCAAGCTCAAGAAGAAGATGAAGCATGGAGAACTTTGAGTAACTTTGAGTTTCAAGAAAGATTGATGACAAACGCTACACATTTGAGCTCCAAGATGCATTAATGCTTCACTTCAAGTTTCATCCTCTAGAGAAAGTCGAGAATGAAACTACAAGAATTTTGGTCTTTAGCGACGAAATTATTTTTGTCCCCAATAGGGTCTTTTAGCGACGAAAAAAACATTTCATCACCAAATCCAATGAAAAAAATTAATATTTGATTGTAGATTTTTGCGACGAAATTTGTGTCGCTAAAAGGTACATCTAGCACGACGCTGCTATTGCGATGATACGACGATGAAATTTTATTTGTCATTGTTGAGTGCTGGAAAATGCATATTTACAAAGGATAGAATTGTCATTCTGAGCTCTAAGTCTTACTGACATTTCTATTTTATTTATTTATATTCTTTAAACTTTAATTGTGTGCGTCTTGATAATTTGAGTGTTTTATGTATTTTAGGGGTATTTTGGCTATTTCATGATCAACGAGAGGTCGGTAGCAAAACTGATAATGTTTTTGGGCTCAAAATAGTGCCGTATACATGAACAGTGCCGTAATTCGAGAATCTTGATGGGGCCCAACGAACGCGGCTTTGACCGGCTGATGTGGTGTTAACCGATGATGTGGCATCATCTTATTCGACCGAAAATGCTGAGGTGGCTTTGATCGGATGATATGGCATTGACTGATGACGTGGCAACATATCAGTGGATCAAAAACGTGCATACGATACATGCACATACACGGAATGATAGCCTTGATGATGTGTTCCATCAAATCAAATCTTGCCACGTGGTGCAGTCCTGAGCGTCCAAATTATTGTTATCCGATGGTTATGATTTACTCAGTGTATCTACAAATAGGGGGCTACTCTCCCCCTAATTCAACATCCCTAATTTCATTTTTGCGTTCTATTTTTTGTAATTCTCTCTCTATCCTGTATTTTCTATGTATTTTAATAAAATTTCTTTTTTACCCCTAGTTAAAAAATGAATAGTTAATTTATTTTCAAGTTTGGGTTGAAGATTAAGCCTTAACAATCCATGGGCTTAATTTGGTAAGTTTACTTTCTCTTTCTCTATTTATTTAGGTTGCTTTGACTTATCGTTGACATATAATAATAATCTTGTTTAGATTTTGCACTGGTATATTGGCTTCCTAGTGCAAGATTATTACTGTTTAGCATGATGAATACTTAACACTATATTAATTAGAGAAAAACCCTCTCTCGTATTAGTGGTGCATCCTGACCCAGTGTTGACAGAAAATAAGTCGAAGTTATTTAATGGACAGTCTTGCCACATTGTCGACAGTATGATTATTATCATCTAGCACAGCGTGTTCTTGACACCCATTTAACATAAGATTATTTCCCCTGGCACAATGAGCACTTGATACCCTGTTTATTAGAGTTAGACTTATGAGGAGTAGAAAACCCCCTCATAGATTAATTGGAATTAAAAAGAATATTAAGCCCATGGTGAAATGTTGAGTGTGATTCCAAAGACTCAAGTGCTTATTTTGTATTGTTTCATCTTCAATTTGTTCTCGCTATCTTTTTAATTTAAATCTTGCTAAAAAATCTCATCCTACCAATCCACGCACAAACTTGGAAGATTAACCCTACACACGATTAAGTCTACTTCCTCGTGAGATCGACATTCGTCACCACAAATCTATACTATAATAGATTCGTGCACTTGCGAGTATAACAAAATTTGCACAACAAGTTTTTTTGGCGCCGTTGCCTGGAAGTCATTTTTTAATTCATAGAGTTAATTTTCTTTATAATTTTTTGTTACAGGATTTTGTAGTTTTTTTATTATTATTCTCCTTTCCGTAAATTCTGTTTTGCCCATAAAATTTTTCAAAAAATGTCACTTCTCTAACATCTGAAAAATTACGGATTGATCATAAAGTTTGGAAAGTTATTAAATAGGTCCCCGACCGAAATTTTCCCATAACAAGAGGAATTTGGACCTACAATTTGAACTTATCTGGACTCAATTTGGAACTTGACTTGGATCAAAATAAACGTGAATATTAATTTTAAAAATTACACCAACGACCCAATAATTTGAATAAATCATTTAATTGGTTGGTAATTTTTAAAATTTGAAAAAAAGAAGACAAGAGTTCACGTTTTGAGGTAAGTATTTCTTATCTTTTCCTTTTTAATTTTTTTATATTTAATTTTCATTATATTTTTCTTTTTCATTTACTTTGTTAATTTATATGGCTAGTTTAATCACCTAAATTGTTATATGACTGGTTCTATAATACTGCCTATTTATTTTTGTTAATGTGTTGTTGATTGTATAGATGGCTGATTCAACCGCCTATTACTTTATTTTTAATTTCAATTAATTTTTTTTGTGGTTTTTTTTATTTTTATTTCACTTTTCGTGTTTTTATACATTTGTAGTACTTGAGTGTGTTTTCATTATAGTTTGTAACAACATGATAAGGTTAGTATCATAACTTCTCCTCTCTCTTTATTTTTATTTTTTATTTTTAATTTGTACGTGATATTAAAACCTATAGATCTAAAAGTTAAACCTATAGATCTTGAACTGTAAAAAACACTTCGCATACATAGACACACTGCATTAAAAGTTAAAACTGAAGATCAAACTGAAATGGATTTGCAACAACAAGCACAAGCACTACAGGAGAGGCATTGTAAGGATTATTTTAGTCCCTTAGCCAATTTTGACCACATCATGCATAAGACACCCAAATTGTAGCTGCTAGGAGTTTCGAGTTTAAAACCTAGTGTTGCTAAATTGTCTCTCACCATTCTATGGCCTTGAAAATGAAGACTCATATAATCATCTTAATGACTTTCATGTGTTTTGTCAAACTTTTAACTATGAAAAAATTTTCAGATGAAGATGTTAAGCTTAGATTGTTTTCATTTTCTCTAAAAGGATAGAGCTCGCTCTTGGGTTCAATACATTGTTTGCCTAATAGTATCATATCATGGGAATAAATGGTAACTAAGTTTTTAAATAAATACCTCCCAGTGTATAAAAACTAATGCTATTCGCAGGAAATTTCAGAGTTTACACAGAGAGAAGATGAGCAATTTTTTGAAGTATGGGAGCGATTCAACAGGTTACTCTTGAAGTGTCCACATCACGGGTATGAGAAATGGCACCAACGTCAATACTTTTTGGAAGTACTAGTGCCACATGTGCAAGAATGGTTAATGGTGACAAGTGGAGGTGAGCTTATGTCCAAAAGCGCACCAGAAATATGGGATTTCTTCCAGAGACAAGCAGAAAATTCTCAACAACGAAGCCGATCATTCATAAATGTGAAGAAAATTAAAGGAGTGAATGAATTTCACATTGGCGAGTTAGGGTCAGATATCAAAGAAGTCAAAGCAATAGTCGAAGGACTTTCTCGCTAAATAGCATCACTAACGACTGCCAAATCAACAGAGCCTTATGCCTGTAATTAATTTGACCATGATTCATATCCAGACCAAGCCAATGCCATAAAAATGATGAGAAAGCAGTCACACTATAACTCTTACTCCTATACTTATAACCCTATATGGAGAGACCATCCCAACTTTTCATGGTCTCATGGATTTCAACAGAACGGACCAGTAGCCCCAGCTCCTCAAGCAGCTCAAATCTCTCAGCAAAATTTAAATAATATAATTAGAATCAGAGTTACTCACCGCCAAAACCATGGGAAGAGGCAGTCCAGAATTTTAAAAATTAGACCCATTCTGTAATAGAACAGCAAAATTGTACCATTGATGAGTTGCAAAATGAGATGAGGGCTGGCATCAATTCACAAGCCCAATCAATCTCAAACCTTGAGAAGATGGGTGGGTCAACTTGTCTCTTCAGTTCAAACATTGGCAATGAATGTTGAGAAAGGTAAATTCCCAAGGCAGCAGTGCCTAATCCTAAAGGAGTGCATGAAGTGAGTACAAGTTCATCTCAGCATCATGAAGAGGTCAAGGCTGTCATGACCTTGCAAAAAGGCAAGAAGTGGATAATAAAGTGGAGAAGCCAGTGAAAAAGATTACTCAAGACCAACTTACAGACTCTGAGGACTCTTCATTCAAAGGAGAAAGAAGAAGGCAGCCCACCGATAATACGTCCCCAAAGCTCCTTTTCCTCAGAGGTTAGCTAAGTAAAAAAGAGAAGTTCCACAGGTGAGATTATGAAAATTTTTAAATAAGTAAGTATTAACATCCTTTTGCTTGATGCCTATTAAACAAGCGCCCTCTTATGCCAAGTTTCTTAAAGATCTTTGCACTAAAAAGATAAGCATACATATTTTAAAAGAAAGCATTTTTAACAGAAAAAACATTAGTTCTCTGCTCCAACACAAAATTCCCCCCAAATTCATCGACCCAGGCTCCCCCACTATTTCATGTAGTATTGGGAACCACATATTTGAGAATGCTTTGTTGGACTTAGGGGCTAGTGTAAATCTTTTGCCTTATTCAGTTTTTGTGAAACTTGGACTAGGAGAATTACACCCAACTCCTTGTGTTGCAACTTAACAGATCGATCAATGAAAATACCTCGTGATATTGTTGAGGATGTGCTCATTCAGGTTAATAAGTTTTATTTCATGTGGATTTCATTGTGATTGACACTTGAACTAGTGCAAGATTCGAAGAAGCACATCCCAATCATTCTAGGACAACCTTTTTTGTCAACTATCGATGCTCACATTCAATACAGGACCAGAAATATGCAGTTGTCCTTTGGCAACATGACTATGGAGTTGAATATCTTCAACATTGCCAAGCAACCTCATGATGCAGATGAAGGAATTGTAGATGTGGATTTAATTGAAGAATTAATTAATCATACTTTTCCTTCTAAGTTTAATGATGATCCTTTACAAACATGTTTAACTCACTTTCGTTCAGATTTTGATATTGACAAATCGATTGACGAGGTCAATGCCTTACTTGACTCATCACCACTCATGGATACTAATAAACAGAAGTCAAGAGTAGAACAACTAGCACTATCGGATAAGAAACTTAGCCCATCATCAGAATCACCACCAAAGCTTGAGCTCAAACCGTTACCTGATACTTTTAGAATATGCATTCTTGGGAGACGAAAACACTTTGCCAGTAATCATTTCTTCTTCTCTCGATGACAAGCAAAAGAGTAAGTTGTTGGGTATTTTAAAAGAGCACAAAGAGGCATTAGGATGGACCATAGCTGACATAAATGGTATAAACCCAATAGATTGCATGCATTACATTTATCTTGATAAAAAATGCTAAACCTACTAGGGAAATGCAACGCCAGTTAAATCCTAATATGAAAGAAGTTGTTAGAGCTGAAGTTCTTAAACTATTAGATGCAGGTATCATTTACCCCATTTCTGATAGTTCATGGGCTAGTCTAGTACAAGTTGTTCTTAAAAAGTCCGGAGTCACAATAGTCACCAATGTCGATAACGAATTAACACCCACTAGAGTGACTACAAGATGGCGTGTGTGCATTGATTATAGGAAGCTGAATTCTGTCACACGAAAAGATCATTTTCCATTACCATTTATTGATCAAATGCTTAATAGATTAGCGGGTCATGAAGTTTATTGCTTTCTAGATGGCTACTCAGGATATAATTAGATCCCCATAGCACCAAAGGACCAAGAGAAAACTACTTTCACTTGCCCTTTTGGTACATTTGCATATAGGAGAATGCCATTTGTTTTTATGCAATGCACCTACCACATTTTAACGATGCATGTTAAGCATTTCTTCTGATATGGTTGAATGCTTCCTTGAAGTTTTTATAGATGACTTTTCTGTTTTTGGTGATTCATCTGATCAATGTTTACATCATCTAACACTAATTCTGCAGAGATGTATAGAGAAGATTTAGTCTTAAATTGAGAGAAGTATCATTTTATGGTAAGGCAAGGTATTGTTCTTAGTCACATCATTTCAAGCAAAGGTATTGAGGTTGACAAAGCCAAGGTAGATCTTATTTCCAATCTTCCCCTACTCAAAACAGTGAGAGAGGTAAGATCATTCCTTGGGCATGCTGGTTTTTATAGACGTTTCAATAAAGAATTTAACAAAATCGCTAGACTCTTATGCAACCTACTTGCTAAAGATGTACCTTTTGTCTTTGATGATTCATGTCATGTGGCATTTTAAAAATTAAAGCAGTTGTTAACTACATCACCTATCATTCAGCCCCCAAATTGGAACTTACCTTTTGAGCTCATGTGTGATGCATCAGATTATGTAGTAGAAGCAGTGTTAGGCCAAAGAGTTGATCAAATTCCCCATGTCATTTACTACGTTAGTATGATATTGAATGATGCACAATTGAATTATTCAACCACTGAAAAAGAAATGCTATCAGTAGTGTTTGCATTAGAAAAATTTCAATCTTATCTCATAGGATGTAAAATAATTGTATTCACAGATCATGCTTCTCTTAAATACCTTATTCGAAAAAAGATGCAAAGGCCAGACTAATTTGATGAGTGTTACTTTTGCAGGAATTTGACACTTGAGTTCAAAGATAAGAAAGGCACAGAAAATGTGGCAGCAAATCATCTCTCTCGTCTCAATTTTGACACAATCTGCAAACCATTGCCATTGAATGAATCATTTCTAAATGAGCAACTAATGATTGTGGAAGTATTACCATGGTATGTTGATATAGTTAACAATCTTGCTACAGGTCAACTTCCAGAACATTGGACTAAGCAGGATAAAGCAAAATTTTTCACGGAAATAAAGAATTTCTTTGGGATGATCCTTATCTGTTCAAATATTGTGCGGATCAAATTATCAAATGTTGTATCCCAGAGAGCGAATTTCAAAATATCCTTTCATTCTGCCATGAATAAGCTTGTGGAGGCCATTTTAGTACTAAGAAAACTGCTGATAAAGTTTTACAATATGGTTTTTATTGGCCAACTTTATTTTGAGATGCTTATATTTTTTGTTTTTTATGTGACAGATGTCAGCGTATAGGAAGCATCATACGAAGGAACATGATGCCACTAAATCCTATTCTAGTGGTTGAAATTTTTTATGTGTGGGACAATTTCCTCCTTCTTTTAATACATATTGGTTGCTGTCGACTACGTATCCAAGTGGATGGAAGCAATACCATGTAGAACCAATGATCATAAAGTGGTGATTGGATTTTTGAAAAGTAATATTCTTTCACGCTTTAGATTCCCTCGGGCGATAATCAGCGATGGCGATACCCACTTCTACAATAAATCATTCAAAGTTCTTTTGGCAAAGTATTCTATTACACACAAAGTGGCTATCCCATATTATCCAACAAACCAGTGGCCAAGTTGAAATATCCAATAGGGAATAAAGCATATATTAGAAAAGACAGTAAGACCTGATAGAAAAGATTGGTCATTGAGACTTGATGATGCAATATGGTCATATCGAACAGTCTTTAAGACCCCGATTGAAATGTCACCCTATAGACTAGTATATGAGAAAGCTTGTCACCTACATGTGGAACTCGGGCATCGTGCATATTGGGTCATCAAGAAATTCAACTTTAACATGCAACAGGCTGGTTCAAAAAGAAGATTACAATTGGCAGAACTTAAGGAATTTCGCAATGATGCATACGAAAATGCCAAGATTTACAAGCAACGAATGAAAATCTTTCATGACAAGCAAGTTATGAGGAGATCTTTTACACCAGGTTAGAAAGTGCTTTTATACAATTTTCGCTTGCACGTTTTTCTAGGTAAATTACACTCTCGATGGTCTGGTCCATTTATTGTTCACATTGTTTTTTCACATGGAGCCATTGAAATTAAGGATCTAAAGAACGGTGTCACTTTTAAAGTTAATGGTCACAGATTAAAGCCATATATAGAGTACCAACCACTTGAAGAAGACACCAAAATAAATTTGAATGACCCATCAGATCTGGGCTAAAACCTTTCCCTATTCTTTTCACTAATTTAACTTTTTTTTTATTTTGTTTACTATCCCTTTGCTAATTGAAACTATTTGTTTCCTACTAAGGTGTGTTTGTTTGACAGTTGTGTTTTCTCTTGTCATTTGTACCATATGTCATGAATACCTCAATTAGACAGACCCTTTTCAACCATCTTAAGCAACTTCTACAAGTGAAGCATCACATAAACCGCTTGATCCAATTTTGTCTATCACATCCTATTTGGGATCTACAACTACTAGAGTTAGTATCCATGTTGAAGAGCTAAAAGGGCAACTGAGGAAAATAGAAGGTGGTGTTTATGTAATCTAATTAGAACTTGAGGTAAACTCGATAAGAGGACGACGGTGAGTTAACATCCCACATTTTATATTGTATTATTATTTTGTTGTTTGTTTTCACATGTGTTTTGTTTTTGCTAAATTTGTTCTTTTCTTTAGTATATTATCATTTGTCACCCAATTAAGTGGCTGATAACGGTACTCCGTGACTATTGTGTCAGTTCCTTCTATTTTCCACAATAACGAATATTCTCCACCAAGGTATGGATAGGAACAAAGCTCTTGTAAAGCTTCACAAGCGATTTCCTTTTCTTCCTCAGAATGTACTCCTTACAATCTACAAGTTCAGTCCGAATGTATGCACCTGCTTATGAAGAATAATATCCCTGTTGGCATTCGTTGGTTAATCGAAGCCAAAGTACAGTTAGCAGAAGAATTACCTCCTAAATTTGTTGCCTACATGCCTGGTTGAGGGAAAGGAAATTATGCAAGAAAATGAAGTGCTGCACGGCTTCCAGTTGCTTGTCATAAGTGTGCCAAAATGCAATGCTTCAAACAACCATGCACTTCTTTAGGACTGATAGCCAATAACAGAGAAGATAAGATTGAATTCATTAGGGATGGCTTGAATAAGGAGCTATTGGATGATATCATTTTGTCTCTTGAAACGCATCCTAGTGGATACGTACTGCATGCAATTCTCCAGTTATGGCCATTATTCCAGAAAAAAACGTGCATGATACAGTCTCGGGAATCTAACTATAAATGACCATGTTTGCCAGTTTATAAGAAAACTGGATGGAAAGCCTATTCTTGACTTATAGAGGGCGTTCAAGCCGTTTCTGGATGTAAAACCAAAGGAAGATGTGAGCCACAATCACAACTATCAGTACATATCTTTTTGATTTACTGTTCTTTTATCATATGTGTTATTATTGCTGTGATTTTATTTTACTTACTGTTTGTTTTCTCTGCTGTTTACTTTTGACTTTTAAGCCACGAACTTCACCTGTCATTTGAAAAACAAACCACCCAATTTACAGCTGTATATGTCTGTCACCAAGATCTTTAAATACAAGCTTATTTTGTTAACCACTCACAAATTATTTTTGAGAATTGTTCCAATGGTAGCAACTTCGAATAAACAATTCAAAAATATTTGTGTGCGTTATGGTTCTAGTTATGGAAAATACAAAAAGTTTGTTTAAGTAGCTATAGATCTTTGTCGAGCACTAGCAGAGAGAAAGATACACCTGCTATATGGGGGAGGTGACAGAGGGTTATGAAGACTTATTTCAGAGGCTGCTTCACCAGAGGAAGCCAAGTGGTTGGTATCATCCCAAAGGCACTAAAACCTTTGGAATGTTTGTCTGATGCGCCAATTGGAGAAGAGCTAGTTGTCTCAAGTATGCAAGAAAAAATAACTGAAATGTTAAATCATGCTGACGCCTTCATTTTCTTACCAGGAGATCTTGCAACTTTAGAGGTACTGATTACATTTGCATCTTGGCACATTTGAATATTCATTAGAAACCCATCAGTTTGTTAAATATTAATAACTTTTATGATGGCTTGATAGCATTTCTTAACCATGCAACAAAGAATCATTTCATTCCTTTCACAGCGAAGCAGCTCTTTATTTGTGCCCCTACTACTAATGAGTTACTTGATCTTTTACAAGCTTACATACCAAAACCAGATCCCAAAACCTCTGCATTGGATTGGTCAACTAATGATGGTAACAGTAACAGTAGTCAGAAGTGTAAATTAGATTTAACCCTCCGTTTATAAATATTTTCTTGTGTGACAACATTTGGGTAATGTCTTATAAACTCTTCTTATTTCCTTTCAAACATTAAGAATAATGTCTCTTTCTGGTTGGCGGGTAGGGAATAGTTGACAATTGTAGAATAAAATGTGTGTTTTGTAGTTACTAACCCTTTCTAAAATTTTTGGGTCGAAGATGGCTGAATATGGAGTTTAGTTACTCTAGAAACGCATCTTCTTGGTCTTGGTATTTAGTTTAAAAAAAAACAACAAAAAGAGATTTAAAAAGATTCAAAATAAATAAATAAAATTCAAGGCATTTTGTGTGATCTTTTGACATTGGACGACTTGGTCACTTTTGAATTTTAGTGTTTGTATTATCTTTGGCTTTGAGTTATATTACACCATGTTTGCCACTGTGCATATTGATACTAGTGACTTGTGTGAATTAAGAAATTTGATTAGTGAAATTGATTGAATTATTTGAAGGTATGTATATGTCATAGTAAATACCAAATGAGTTTCTGAGCCTATAATTTTTCTTGGAGAGTAACCTTTTTTCATAGCTTAATATTTTATACTTGGTATCTATCTTTTCTCTTAAGTCAACAAATAAAAAAAAAATTTATGTGTCGCTACATCTAAAAGTCCATTGAACCAGTAGATATGGAAGCCTACTTAGTGCCCTAAAAAAATGACGGAAAGACCATCTTTGATACATTTGAGCAATTTCTAGCTATCCCTATTGTGAAATATCCATAGTTATCCCTTTTGAGCCTTAAAAAAAAATTTAACCTAAATCCTGTCCTATTTCGATTTGGAGTATTATACTCTATATTTTATATTTTCTATCACCCATTTATGTTTCAGAAAAATATGAAAGATTTTTCTTTTTAAGAAAAGTGGTGCACTATTCAAAAAAAAAATCATACGTATGTAATGATAATCTAAAAAAAAAAAAAACAAAGGAGAAGAAAACAAATAAGTAAAACCACCTTACAATTTTCAAAAGATCTATATTTTTCTCAAATATATATTTTGTTCTTCCAACTATCTCAAATATATATTTAATTTAAATTTTGTTGGATATCATCACTTAGTTTGATAGGGACTAACAATAAGTGGTTGGGGGGTGTGTTGAGTGCTGAAAAATGCATATTTACAAAGGATAGAATTGTCATTCTGTGCTTCGAGTCTCACTAACGTGTCTAATTTTATTTATTTATATTCTTTAAACTTTAATCATGTGTATCTTGTTAATTTGAGTGTTTTATGTATTTTAGGGGTATTTTGGCTATTCATGATGAACGAGAGGTCAGGCAGCAAAACGGATAATGTTTTTGGGCTCAAAATAGCTAAAAACCTTAAAGAAGAACATAAAGGCAGTACCGTTACGTGAACAGTGCCGTAATTTGAGAATCTTGATAGGGCCCAGTAGACGGGGCTTTGACCGGCTGATGTGGTATTGACCGATGACGTAGCATCGTCTTATTCGACCGAAAAATGCTAAGGTGGCTTTGACCGGATGATGTGGCATTAACTGATGACGTGGTAACATATCAGTGGACCAAAAAATGTACGTACGACACATGAACATACACGGAATAACAGTCCTGATGATGTGTTCCATCCAACCAAAGCTTGGCACGTGGCGCAATCCTGAGCGTCCAAATTATTTTTATCCGATGGCCATGATTTACTCAGTGTATCTATAAATAGGAGGGCTACTACCCCCTAATTCGACATCCCTGAGTTCATTTTTTAGCTCCATTTTCTGTAATTCTTTTTCTATCCTGTATTTTCTATGTATTTTAATAAAATTTCTATTTTACCCCTAGTTCAAAAATGAGTAGTTAATTTATTTTTAAGCTTGGGTTGAACGTGAAGCCTTAACATAATCCATGGGCTTAATTTGGTAAGTTTACTTTCTCTTTCTCTGATTTATTTACGTTATTTTGACTTATCGTCGATATATAATAATAATCTTGTCTAGATTTTGTACTGGTATACTGGTTCCCCAACACAAGATTATTACTGTTTGGCACGATGAGTACTTTACACTATATTAATTAGAGAAAAACCTCCCCTCTAGTATTAGTGGTCTATCGTGACTCAGTGTTGACAAAAAAATAAGTCTAAGTTATTTAGTGGACAGTCTTGCCACATTGTCGACAATAGGATTATTATCACCTGGCACAGCGTGTTCTTAACAACCATTTAACATAAGATTATTTCCTCTGGCACAATGAGTACTTGATACCCTATTTATTAGAGTTAGACTTATGAGTAGTAGAAATATCCCTCATAAATTAATTGGAATTAAAAAGAATATTAAACTCATAGTAAAATGTTGAGTGTGAATCCCAAGACTCAAGAGCTTATTTTGCATTGTTTCATCTTTAATTTGTTCTCGCTATCATTTTAATTTAAATTTTGCTCAAAAATCACATCCCACCAATCTACGTATAAACTTGAAAGATTAACCCTATATACGATTAAGTCTACCTCCTCGTGGAATCGACACTCATCACCACAAATCTATACTGTAATAGATTCGTGTGCTTGTGAGCACAACAAAATTTGCACAACAATCGCTATAACTTAACTTATAACGACAAAATTGCACCGTTTAAACCCTTTTTTCTTGTAGTGTGATTTCTTTTAAGAGAAGGAAAATGTTATAGGATGTTTTAGAAGATTTTTAGACATTTATTATTTTAGTCCTTTTTTTGTTAATTTATCTAAATAGGTATGTGTTTAAGTATTTAGTTTTCTTATTTGAGTTGACTTAAGAAAGTAGGTTTATCCTATTATAAATAGGGAGGTTTTGTTATTTTTTTAGCACAAGTTTTTGATTAATAAGAAAACCCTCTTTTATAATTTCCTTTCGGATTATCTATCAGCAACTCTCTTGTAGAGTCATTTGGTTTATAACATCATCTAATTTTACTGTAAAACATTATCAAAATCTCATTGAGTTGTTTCTATTAGAACAATATTTAATCACACTTTGATTAAAGTGTAATCTAATCGTGTTGGCTTAGTCTGACCCTAAAATGATACCTAGTGTTCACTAATCCTATTAATTTGCTTCCGCTACCTACTGTGTCATTAAACTTATGTTTACATAAGATAAACAAAAACTGTTTTGGCTCAATGGTTGAAGACTTAATGAAAGGAATTTAGATCTATCACAAATAGAAGTAGGCAATTAAAAATTAACAACTTAATTAATTTTCAAAAATACTGTTTACCGTTATTGTTTACGGTTACTGTTTACAGTGACTATTCACGTCACTGTTCATCATCATAAAAAAGATTAATTTTCTAAAAATACAATAAAATACAAAAAATAAATGACACAAAGATTTTTCCGTGGTTTGGATTAGTCAATCCTACATCCACGAGATCACACCCAGATGAAAAGTAATTCATTAAGTTGAGATATTACAACTTATAGATTTACCAAACTTAAGTTTTCACTTACAGTTTATCACCATACAGTTTACTCAACCTTAAACTAAATCTGCTTCTCTTGAATCTTGATCCATAATTCTCAAAGCACTTCACAAAGCAATCAATAGCAATTCTTCAATTCTTCTATGTCTAGTGATCTAATATCTACATAGACTCTCCACAGAGATGAAAAGAAGATAAATAAACAAATCAACACAACATAATGTGCCAAATCTGATTCTCTAGGGAGGAGGCCGAATTTTGCTTCTCTGCTTTATGCTCTGTGTTGTGCATATCTTCAATTGTGAAATACACCTCTTTATATAGACACTAGGGTTTCACAAAAAATAACAAGTCTTAAAAGACTTGGATACTTACCAAATAACAGTTTCTTTCCTCTTATAATTCCTATGAATCTAAATAGGAATAAATATGATCTTCTTGCCTTATTTGTTTCCCAAAAAATATCTAGAGCATTTAATAAGCTTCTTGTTTGAATTAACTTCTTGCTCTAAATAGATCTCATGCACCAATTATAGAATTCCATCATTAATTGACTTCCTAAATTAGACATCTAATTAAATTAGGAAACAAATATTCCTAATAAATTCAAATCTTACTAAATTAGGAAATTAAAAAATTAATCCCTATTACAAGATATGCAATAAATAAAATTCTAATTTAACTAGACTTATCATAAGATACCAACTATATAAATAATGGACTTAACACTTAATTTAAATTGTAACAAGTTTGAGTACCAGATTCATTTCCATTGTTAACAAAATTTCAATTATATTTTATAATAACATGAACCAAAATTCCAAAAGAAAAAAGAAATGAAAGCGGTCAAGCTGGGCCTACCGACCAATATTTGGGTACGGCACATTGCACCAATATCGGTGGGCATATATTTTTTAGAGTTGGACTATTGGCAGCCCCTCTAAAGTCCTCTTAAAATCCCTTTTTCTATACATATTCTTCTTGATTCCTAAAATAACATCTGTTTTGATTTTCATCTTTAATAACCAGTGCATCAATACTTAAGAGGAAAACAAATGTTAGGCTCTCTCTCTCTGCCATTTCAAACCCCTTTCAATTTCTTCTAAGTTATAGCATTTAGATTGATGAATTTTTTTTTCATTTTAATCTCCATCTTTCTTTATTTTTCTTAGTGGTCAAGAACTTGAATATATATATATATGTAGTCCTTTTCTAATGTAGTCGCCTTTTATTTTTTTCATATGGACACACTTTAAAATTTTGAGGTTTAAGAAAGTTAGTTTTTAATTCTTTTAAAGTGTATAGTTTAAAAGTGTGTTCGTGTTAGAAAAAATCCAGACATCCGTACTTAAGAATGAAATATTATATATATATATAATATATATATATATATATATATATATATATATATATATATATGGTATATATATATATATATGTATATATATATATATATGTATATATATATATATGTATATGTATATATAATATATATATATATATATATATCTATATGTAAGATATATATATATATATATATATATCATATTATATATATATATATATATATATATATATATATATATGTTATATAAATATATATCTATATGTATTACAGATACTACATAGATATGTACTATACAGATATACTAGATATGTC
Organism: Murraya paniculata; assembly: GCA_030449075.1. NCBI lineage: Eukaryota > Viridiplantae > Streptophyta > Magnoliopsida > Sapindales > Rutaceae > Murraya > Murraya paniculata. The sequence goes on along the minus strand of JAEVFN010000255.1, from coordinate 4,556 downwards.
AGGTATACGATATACATATACAGATATAACATATATATGTACGTATATAGACATATCTATGTACGTATACAGATATACATACATGTATATATGTATATATATGTATGTAAGTATCTATACATACATAGATATATGTATGTATCTATACATACATATATACATACATAGATATATGTATGTATGTATATATATATATACCAGAAGGAAATAGTGATCGAAGGATGGATGTGTATTCGGAAGAATAAATAATCTTTAACTAAGTATTCGGAAGAATAAATAATCTTTAACTAAGTATTCAGAAGAATAAATAATCTTTAACTAATAAAGCAGTAAAATTTGGGTACGTGACGTTGTTAAACCAGAACGATGCGGTGACTTAAACTGCCTTTGGGACCAGATCTGACTTAGAACAGATCTAGATCTTGCACGTCAAGTTTCCAGCCGATATACCAGAAACTTTATACCAATTTTAAAAATATGTTCTTTAAGCAAACCTAAGCAACGCAAAGGTTCATACACAGTACTAAATCTGGATCCCATAAATAGCACTCTGATTGGATGGAGGGAGAAGAGAATACAACTGAGGGGCGAGATCCGGTCTCTATGCCTCAGAGGAATGTAACAGTTTTATTTCTGATGCAGAAGATCAGCCAAGGCCGCAACTGCAAAGCATACTTAAACATACACCCTTAATCTATGCTTTAAAATAAATTATAGAACTTTAATCACGCATACAAAGCTTTTAAAATTAAAATGATTACAAACTTTGAATGAATTAAGTATGCTTTAAAATAAATATCAAATGCTTACATGAGTTGCTTGAATCCAGAAATCTTTATGAAAGGAAATGTTTTACAGAAGGAGATGGAAGGGGAAATCAGAAAACAGGAAAATTTTCTCTATGTCTTCCGTTCATCTTTTCCCAGAGAAGAGAGAAGATAGATAGAATGCGAGGAGAGAGGGAGAGGTTTGAAAGAAGTGATGAGTCTAAGTCTTCATCCACTCCTTTTATACAATAATTTGTAAAAGAAAATGATGTACAGGGTCTTCACATGTGTTGGTGGAGAGTGGGTCTGCAACATCATGAGGGGGACAACAACTTTGAAAATGGGAGACAGCATCTTTTGCGTTCTGACTTTAGGTAGGCTTCACATGGGAGCAGTAAAATTGTCTTTAAATGGCTCCAATCCGTCGGTGGAGGAGAGAAATGTCTTCACAGCTTTTCCCTTAAAGGATAGTGAGTGAAGGAAGACAAGTTCTCAGAAAATACAAATACAAATGAAATTTATACAAATACAAAAGAAATGAAAAATTACTCTTTTTTTTTTATTTGCAATGCTTTACTAGAGACAGGATCCCGAAGCAATCGTCTTCGTTATCATCTCCAAATGAGATGAAGGGCTCCTCTTCTTCTGATGAACTGGCAATAGACGGTTCAGATCTCGAGGCAAGGAGCTGCTGCATGACTTTAAAATATTCCTCTTCAGTCTTTGTACTGGCCAATAGTGATTGGGCCTTAGATCTTTGGGCGAGGAATGTGTTCTGGGCTTTGACTTCTTCTATGCTTGGAGCGAGGAGGCCTTTTGAAGAAAGCCATGCCTGGACTATGGCTTCAGACAGTTTTGACCGTTCGTCAAACTTGGACCACCATTTAACTTTGAAGGTTCTTTGTAGGATTAATTGGGCTTCTTGTTTGTGGTACATCCAAACCCAAGGGAGGAAGAAATTTGTACAGAAATAGAGAAAAGGAGGAAACCTCTTCTCAGACTCAGAAGGAACATAATGGGCTTTAAAAATGTTTAAACAATTTATGGCATTTGAGGTTAGAATGTCTGGGCTTGGCCCAAAGTAGTTCCACCATTGTTGAAACCAATTTGGAAGGCTTTGTACGGTTATTTTTTAGTTGAAGAAAAATAACCAGGAATGGGTCTTTTTGGGGTTTTGAATGAAAAATGTGTTGAACCAGGCCTGTTGGTAATCCCAATAAGAAAAAGATAGGCAATGGTTTAAACGCATTTGGAAATTGGCGGGAAAGGTTTTTGTTTTGTGGAGTTGGTCACCCCACTGGTTTAGGCTCAGAACTTTACGTATGGTAGCCGTAGAATAGGCTGGCTCAGAATGAGCTTCACTAAGAAAGAAATGTTTGAATTTTACTGACTCAGTGTACTTTGATAGAAAGAATGGGGTTTTGACAAATCCCATGGTTTGAAAAACCAGCCTTGTGGAAAAATCTTTATAATGGCTTGAAATGGATCAGAGTGATAAAATCCATCTTCCATAGATAAAACATTTTGATGATGGGTTTTATTAATCCAATCCGAAGATTTTTGTGAAAGCCTTGATTGAGAAACAACGATTTGTGAAGAAGAGCTTTCGCATGAAATAACTTGTTTAGAGGAAGAAGGTTTTGAAATTGCTTTAGAACCAGATTTTTCTTTCTCGGGAACTTGAGAAAGAGCTTTATTTTGGGAAATACTTTGTAAAGCAAGCATAAGCTCTGGGGATTTAGTAATGGAGTTCATCCATTCTTTTACCTGATCTTCAGAGGCAGTAGCTTTAGACTATGCTTCTTGTTCCTCAACCATGTCAATCCATGATCTAATAGGCATGGCAGAAGAAAGTAATTTGTCTTTAGGGGGGGTGTCTGGGTTTCTTTAGAAGTGGTTTGTGGTGCAGAGTCTTTAAGAACGGCTTTGCCTTTGTCTTTCTTTTGGGCGGCATTATCTGTTTTGAAGAAATTCCCTGGTTAGAAAATCAGGGATGGAATTTGTATCTCCTTTAATAACTCAATATCAAAATCAAAAACACTTAGAATTGCTTGCCAACGTGCAAAAATCTGTTTTGATGCAATGTTTTGAACATCTTTTTCTAAAACATGTTTTGCAGCTTTGCAATCAATTCTAAGTAAAAATTTTTGATTTAATAAATCGCTTTGAAATTTAGATATGCATAAAACAATGGATAAAATTTCTTTTTTAATAGTAGAGTAATTTCTTTGGCATTCATTCCAATGAGCAGAAACATACTGTACTATCTGTTCTTTATTATTATTAATTTGCTTTAGTATTCCTCCATAGCCTAAATCTGATGCATCAGTTTTAACAATCTTAGGTGATGTAGGATTTGCAAGAAATAAACATGGAATTTCTTTAACAGAATTCTTTATATGTTGAACAATTTTAGTGTGTTCATCAGTCCATGCAACATGATTTTTCTTTAGTCTATCATGCAAAGGTTTTGAAATCCTATTGATGTTAGGACAGAAATCAAGAACATAATTTAGACTTCCTAGAAATCTCTGTAATTGAGTTTTGTCTAGGATTTTATCGGGAAATTTCTCTGCAAATGCTAGAGATCTTTCAATGGGTGTTATGGTTCCTTTGAAATATAATGACCAAGGAACCTAATTCTTGTTTGAAATAAGGAGACTTTAGAACTAGAAATGGCTAAACCAGCCTTTCTAGTGGCAAGGTAAAAAGTCTTTAAATGTTTTTAAAATGCTGATCAATTGTTTGGGAGAAAAGATCAACACATCGTCTATGTAAACAATGCAGAATTCAAAGAAAGGATTATAAATATCATTCATAATCCTTTGGAATTCTGAGGGAGCATTTTTTAATCCGAATGGCATAACAGTCCATTCGTACTGTCCAAAAGGAACAGTAAAAGCAGTTTTATAACGGTCTTTGGGATAAATTTGAATTTGCCAAAATCCAGAATTCATGTCAAATTTTGAAAAAATGAATGCAAAATGTAGTTTCTGGAGCAATTCCCTTTTATTAGGTATGGATGACCTAATCTATTTTAATGCTTTATTAAGGGGTTTGTAATTTATGACTAATCTAAGTGTTCTTCTTTCTATCTCAAAATTCTTATTGACATAAAAAGCGGGCACAAGACCAAGGAGACCTAGACTTGACAATGAGTCCTTTAGATTCTAAGTTTTTCATTTCATTTTTACAATGTTGTTCCAATTCCATGTTCATTTGGATTGGGCGGGCTTTAGTAGGTATTTGCTTTTCATCAAAGAGTTTTCATAAGGGAAATCAACTAAATGTGTTTTCGGTTCCAGAGAGCAGATGGGAGATCAGCACATATTTCTTTTTCAATGAGGTCTTGGAAATCAGAAATTTTTCTTTTTTACAAACTCACTTTGTAATTGATTCTCGATTCTTTGTAAGCTCAAATCCTTTTGCAAATAAATCAGGTCCTTTTGTTTTGATTTGAAAAGGGTGTTGATCTGGTTCTGATAAATAGAACATGCTTTAACAATATTCAAATTTCTTGTTTTAGGTTTTTCAATGAAGGGAAAAATCAACTTTTTATTTTTTGCTTTAAAAGATATACTATCATAATTGACAGTATAAGGGGTAATAAGGTTAATGAATGGGGTTTCATATATACATACAATATGTATGTATGTGGTATGTATGTATGTGTATGTATGTATACAGATATACATAGATATATATGTATACAGATATACATATATATGTAGGTATACAGATATACATATAGATGTACGTATATAGAGTATTATATGTGTATGTATAGAT
>JAEVFN010000254.1:0-21703 GCA_030449075.1 Murraya paniculata | reverse complement strand
ACTCTTTTTATTTATGGATGTCTCCGAAGAGACTCCCTTTTATTTATAATTAACTTAAAAAAAAAAACTCATTCAATTACTTGGTACATCCTTTTTTTTTTTAAGTTACATTTCATTCATTCAAATAAACTTTACGTACAGTATGTGAACTCATGTGGAACAACATTGCAAATTTCCTTAAGAGCATCTCAAGGTCGGCTTTAGAGTATTTGGGGCCTTGGGCAAATTTTTTTATGAGAACTCCTTTTATTATTCAACTTCAATGCTAAAAAAAAAATAAAATAAAAGAACTCAAAATTTATTTTATCTTAATTCTTAAATTTCAAGAATAATAAAAAAGATCCTGGAATTTTTAAAAATAAAACCTAAAAAATAGTCAAGAAGATTTTTTTTTACTTCCATTAGAACTATTACAAAAACAAAGAAACAAACAAATACGGACAATATTATTTTCAAGGACAATATTTAGAATAGTAGCCCATAAAAAGTTGAAATGATGAATTGATGGATTATATAATAGATATGGATTTTATATTTCACGAAATTAATTTTTTTAAATGGACCGATGAATAAAATAATTTTCTTTGCATAGGGAAAGTAGGAAATTTTAATTTTTCAATCCTATTAATAATTTGAGATTATAAAGTTTTTAATAGAAATTAAAAGGAATTACTAATTAAAGTCGAAGATTCTAATGTTAACATAATAAAGTTTTTTAGGAAATTGAAAAGGTAATTGTTTATTTTTTGGAAAGACTAGTAATTAATGAATTTTGGTTAATAATATTAATAATTATATCACTTTTAACACAAAGGTTAACTAAATATTGATTTTCTATAAAAAAATAATTCTCAATTATACAATAATTACTAATTAAAGAGACGTCTATAGACTTTCCAAAGAAACATAATTTTAAAAAATCTTTATTAATTAGAGAATTGTTAAGGAAATACTCAAAAAAACAAGGTCTTCCCAAAATATAAGGCCTTAGGCGACTGCCTAAGTTGCTTATACTTAAAGCCACCCCTGGTGCATCTTCATCCAAACCTGATCATTTGGATTTTTGATAGCCAATTTTGCCAAAAGATGAGCAGCCTCATTGCAATCACTGGAAGCATACTCCACTTGGTACATCCCTTCTGTTATGATGTTAATTATATCAAATCCAAGAAATCTTACCATAATAAAATCTTATAGTCTAATAATGTGTCTACACTAACTCTATTAAACCACAAGATTTAATTACTTGTCCGTATGAAAAAAGAAAATGAGGGCACATTGCATGAGGGAGGACCACACACACACATAATGACACAAAATTCTTCCATTATTGTTTATTTCCATCAATAATTAATATTGTTTTCATATAGAAAACGATGTTAAAATCAAAGTAGAATTCAATAATTTTTGTTGATTCACATATATATAATCACATAAATTGGTACTAAATCCATTATGAACCACATGAAAAAAAATTATTTTGCTTTAAAACGTGCCTTTCTTACCAATTGGCTTTTAGAAAACTCGAAAGTTATTTAAACAACAATTTTCAATAACTAAATTATTCTTAATTTAAAATTTAATTTAATTTTTTTCATGAAGATAATCCGGCTCAAAAAAAGTCCTGGCCAATTTAAGGAAGTATAATTATATATCTACACTCTTATTTTACATTTGTGACTTTGGGTGCAAATCACTACTTTGACATGTAAAATCATGGAGTTAATAGGCAGAATTATTCTTGCTATTTAAGAAAAAATAAATAATTATCTAAATAAAATAGGGAGGTTTTATTTTGAAATAGGAATTTAAAACCATGTTTAAAGATAGGTTTTAATAAATAGATAAAATTTAATAGATTTTAGTTTGTATGGGGACTCTTCCCCATAGAAGTTTATTGGGCTAGATTAAGGCCTTTTAGGATTTTAGAGCTTTTCTCCTCAAAGTCACACATGGCTTCCATTTGTAGGCGAAAGTGGTCGAAGCGGGTTTAGACACGGGCCTATGGAAGTTAGGCTAGTACTTTTTACACCCTTTGAATATCCTTTTAACATCCCATTTTTGTTTGTAATGATAATTTTATTGTTACTTAAAATTACACAAAAGGACAAATAAATTTGATTATATTAAAATCTCTTTATTCTTTAAAAATCATGGAGCCCTAACCATTTTTAATCCTCATATATGATATAATTAATTCTGTAGATAAAATCAAAATAATTATTAAAAAAATGAAGAACTAAATTACCTAATAATAATTACTTTCGGGGCAAGGCTCACACTTTTCATTTTTATATCTATTTCTTTTATGAAATTACGAAAAAAGACACATTGTGGAGAAGGTTAACTTTGCTTCGTTCCAAATTTATTTGAAGCCCATGGTAACAATTTAATGGCTAAATTAGGGAATAAAAGAAGCTCCAAGTTGTACCAATATAAGAAAAGTAAAATATAGAGAAATTATCTCTCTACCAATTCAAAAATATTGAAATTACCAGTAGCCATCACAGGTTTCTGATAATATTTTGAAACCAAATCAAGTTTTAATTTTAGTTTTATATCACCCAATCATTTTCCTATCAACTTCGTTAGTCAACATCAAAGAATTTAAGATAAAAGATTATTTTGCCCCTAAATTCATTTAAGAAGTTCAAATAATATTCTCAGAGGCTCCAGGGGTAAAATAGTTTTTTTATCTTAAATTCTTTGACTTTGTCTATTAATGTTAACAAAATGGTGATTGGTTGATATAAAATTAAAACTTAAGATGATTATGTTATATTATCATAAACTCTACTTGCACTTTCAATATTCTTGAGATGGTTTCGGATTATTTTTCCTACAATATTCTAGTTATATATACATTCATAAACATAATCAAGTTACACAGAGATTTAGTAATTATAGAAAAAGAAGTAATCCTAAACTAGAAGAAAATGAAGAAGAAAAAGAAATACATATTTCAATAATAGAAAACTAAATGTATATTAAAACAACTTTACTTAATAAAAAAATTACTTAATAATAGAGATAAAATTATAAAATTAATATTAAATAATCCTAAAAAATATTTAAATGAAGAATTATTTGAAGAATTATGTAATAATGATGAATTAACAGATAATGATATGGATGAAGAACTCTAAATTGATGAAATTTATTATTTACCACAAGAAAATGAAATTTTAGTAGGAGAAGAAAACATAAAGCCAAAAATAGGAGAGAGTAGCAACCAATATTAGAACTAACAATTTGAACCATCTAACGCAGAAAATTATTTAAATAAAAGAGGAGCCCAGGAAACAAAGAAAAATACAGAGAAGTAGAGAGAGTTTTAGAGCTAAAACAAAATTAGAAAATTGGAAATCACTACCACAGGCTAAAGATATACTAATATTAGAATTAGAAGGACATAGACTAGGTGAATGGAAAGAAATATTTAATCAATGGGAAGAAAATTTACTTAGACATTCAATGAAAGCCTTACAGGAATAATAGTCCTAAATTATGTATTAGTATATTTAGAAAGTAATTTAGGAACCGGAGAAAAACAAATATAGTTAGGATAGAGAGGTTTGATGAAAAAAAAAAAACAGAAGAATTAGATAATTCTGATACAAACACAACAATAATTAGTTTTATAGATTTATTGAGTAAATTAATATTAGGATAGATGAAAAAGATAACAAATTAAAGCCATTAGGAATTTAGAACAATTGAAAATTTCTATTTAAAATATTTTGTGAGTATGCTAATTATTTCTATAAATATTGAAGTGATATAGGATGACCTTTAGATGAAGATTTATTACTAAAATTTTTATTCAAATTACTTAGAAAAACAGGAGAAATATTACATAATGAGTTAATTAGTTGGTTTAAAGCTAAAAGAACCAAAAGACTTAATTATTATGCTATATTATTACCTATAATAGAACATGTTAGAAGAAAAATTAGAAAATATTGTGAAGAAGAAAAACATAGGCATCAAATTAAATTACACTTTAGGAAAATGTGTATAATCTGAAATACCAATTTTAGGATGTAATTATTATAGTTATTCTAGCTATAATAAGCATAAGAAGCATAGGAAATGATATAGGCATTGCAAGCAATCATATAGACCAAAAAGTAGAAAATTCTATAAAGAAAAAATTTGCTAAGTATAGTAATAATAAATAAAAAATTAAAAAAGCGTTTTAAAAGGAAAAAAAGTATATAAACGTAATAAAACTCATAAATTTTTTTATGGCGTAAAGAAGGACATATTAAACAAATTATCCAGAGAATAAAAAGGTTAACCCAATTAGAAATATAGAAGAACAAACATTAAATGCAAAAGAAATATTTAATATAGAAGAAATATTAGATAATGATAGTATATTTATTCTCAGTGAACATAGCAGCTACATAGAAACTAGTAATAGCTCAGAATTATAATAAGATTTTGAACTAAATGTTTTTGAAACTTATATACCATTTTTTGATAAAAATTGTAGAATCTGTAACACAAAATTTGAGCTAGGATATAGAGAAACAAACACAGATAATTCTTTTGTAATAAATGCAAATATAAACAAGAGAATGATCAAATAGTAGAAATAAATAGAGCGGGAAGTGGATTACTAAATATAGATGTAGAATTGTTATTTAAAAAAGAAACAGTTTATACTAAAGTAATGATAAATGTAGGAGCTAATAAACATATTATATATGATAGTTTAGCGCCAAAAGAAAATAGAAAAAAATTAAGAAATCCAGTTAATATTAAACAATTTAATGGATAATTAATAAAAACAACAGAACGTTTGAACAATGTACCTATTAGAAAAAATGAAGAAACACGCATATTACCCTAAACATCTATTTCTAGTCAAATAGTAGGATAAAAGTTTGTTCTAACAGTGGATTTTATATTAGGAAATAATGGTAGTCTATTAATAACTCCAAATGAAGTAAATTTTTTTAAAAAATCAACATTTGTACAACCTAAATTTGAGACACACATTTCGTCATATGAAAAAAAATCAATAATGCTTGAAAAAAGAATAGATATTGCATATTTTGATTCATTATTAAAGGAAGATAATATGATAGAAAAAGATAGCAAGCTAGAGACCAATAAGAAGAATTTAGGTAGCCATAATAAGCTAGGAAGGAATGAGCACGAAAGTGGTGAATTGGAAATTTTAGATGATAGAGAAATAGACACATATTTACAAGATATCATAAACGTAGAAAAAGATATACAATGCATGGAGTGTGATAGATGGCCCGAGGATATTAAGAAGAAAGTTGAACAGTTAGAACATTTAGAAATAATGGGTAACAACCCAATTAGAAAAAATAATAATGAAGTATATAAATTAGAAATAATTAATCTAGATATATCAATAAACATAAGACTTAGCATATAGTTTAGAAGATAAAACTGAATTTAAAATGCACATGAGTTATTAGAATTGAAGGTAATGAGAAATAGTACTAGTAAGCATAGAAGTCTAGCATTTATAGTAAATAATGATAATGAACAAAAAAGAGGAAAAAGTAGAATGGTAATTAACTATAAAAGATTAAATGATGATATTTTAGACAATAGCTATAAAACACCTAATAAAGATAAACTAGTAAACTGTATACAAAAAACTAGATACTTTTCTAAATTTGATTGTAAAACTGGATTTTGGAAAATACGACTCCATGAAGAATCTTTTTCATGGACAGCTTTTGGTTGTGCAGAAAGACATTTTGAATGATTAGTCATATAATTTGAAAGACATTGGAATCCCTAGTGTAATACTCTTGTAAAAAGGGTGAGGAACTCTATTAAAGCTCAAAAACTCTAGTCTATGATGAAGACAAACATTTATAGGGATTGAAATGATTCTGAAGAGGTTCTTAGAAAATGAAGAACTATCTAAGGACAAAGAAAATGAAGAATTACTTGAGAGCAAAGACATTTGAGGTTAGAGGTTAATGTCGATAAAAGTTATCAACAATAACATTCCAACACTCAATTGCGTATACAATGAAGATGATGTTTAAGGCTTAAGCCTTAAGACTTTGGAACGAAGAAACGGTAGAAGAGAGCTAGTTGACAACGTATGTAGCTGGAATGAATAACCTTTTGAATGCCTATATGAAGTGTTTTTGAGGGTATTTATGTTTTTTTGGCCACTTTACACCACTTTACAATGCTGGTGTTTGAGCCCTGACACCATGCCTCATTTTAACTTTAACCATTGGATTCAAGTGAAATGAATCCAACAGTTGAGATTGAATAATTAAAAAAAATTTTAAAAATGGGTAACTTGACTAATCGGTTGCACCAAACCTTTAAATCCCTAATTTTTTCTCATCTTCTTTCATCCGCTGAAATGCATCTCTCCCTCTCAAATGCCTAATTTCTTTCTTGAATTTGTTTTTTTTACATTTTTTGCTATTATTGATTAAATTGACATTAAATTTATGTGTTATCCATTATAGCACTTGAACACTATAATGAAGTTACATGGATATTAAAGATGATGCAAGTGCAAGACCTGCTCAAAGAGCATGAATACACTTTTTATAGGTATAAATTAATTGATTTTTTTTCAAGTTTGTTATGTTAGCAATTAGGTTTGTTTTTGTTATTGAAGTAACATTGAATATTATTGGACATAGTAAATATGATTCTATGAAGCAAACAGGCTCAAGGAATAAGTGATCTAAAAGGCTTGTAGCGCCACAATTGTTGAAAAATAGAAAAAATTAATGAATGGGGAGAAGTGTCAATTTCAAATGATGCATGAGGATCGTATTTTAGATGTTGGTAAAACCAGTAGAGTAAAAATCGATGAAGGCTAAAAAAAAATGAAGATAAGCATGACCAATTTCTTTTATCTTATTATGATGTGCGCACATTCACTGAGGTTATTTCCACATTCTCACCTAAGCAACAAGATACAATTAAAGAAATTGGCTTTGGAAGTATCCTAAACCTAATATGTGGTTGGCTGAGGCAAGAATTTTGTGAAACACTTGTCCAACAGTGCAACATGAAGAGGCTTTCTATACTTTTACATGGCAAAAAGTATTGCTTAAACCCCATTACCTTCAATATCATAATGGGGATCAAAGATAGAAGTGAACTGGTGGACATACGAGAAGAAGTGAGTAATATTTCTGAACTGTAAGTATAGAATCGGACGAAGAAGAATATAAATATTAGTAGTTAGTGATAGACTGATAACCAATGAGAGTTGTGATGATGATTTGAAGACCTTTTTTCTCGGTTTCTTCTAGGAACTGTATTATGTCCCACAGGTGCCACTTACATCAATCTAATGTAACACGAAGAGGCTTTCTATAGTTTTACATAACAAAAAGTATTGGTTAAACCCCATTATCTTCATTATCATAATGGGGATCAAAGATAGAGGTGAACTGGTGGACATACGAGAAGAAGTGAGTGATATTTCTAAACTGTAAGTATAGAATCAAACAAAGAAGAATATATCTATCAGTAGTTAGTGATAGACTGATAGCCAATGATTTTAAGACCTTTTTTCTCTGTTTCTTTTAGGAACTAAATTATGTCCCGCAAGTGCCACTTACATCAATCCAATGTATTTCCATGCCCTGAAAGATGTGCAATCAATCGGGAAAAAGAACTGGGCTACATGTGCTTCAACTTTCTATTGGATGGTATAGAGAAGTATAAAGAACAGCAAGTGAAGTTAGTTGGTGGTTGTCTTGTGTTCTTAGAGGTATGTTGTACAAATCTTAAATTTAATAACTATTTTCCCAAATTTTGACATCTTGCTATGAAAATAATATGACATAATATTGATTCTCTTATGAATAATTGTTCTACTTCATTGTTGTATAGTATGATCATTGCTCTATCGACAAAATAATATGCCGTATTGGTGTATGGACCAAGGAAGAGATTTGCTGATTCTTGAAATGACATAAAAATTCTAGTGACATCACAAGTAGTGAAGTTTGCATTATTCTCTGTCTTGTTCATGCATGTACACAAATTTAGCAATCAAATCTTGCATGTTTCCATTGTTAGTATGTATGATTGTTGTTCGTATACATTTTAGGCTCTAATGCATAAAGTATATTTTTTTCAACTCCAAAGTCATTTCCTTCATTCTCAACATACCCAACAGACTGGGTTGAGAGCTATCAATACGGAGGCGGCTTTTAGTGCGCTTGCAAAGTTAGTCTCGAGAATTGAACACAAAACGGATTTATTTAATGCGAGAATGGAAAACGTTGAGAAGTCGTTGGAGGAATTGAGATTAAACTATCTTATTGTTACACCATCAAAACAACCATTTGATCTATTGTCATCTCCGACTTTCGAAAGTCCAAAACTTACATGTCAACTCACAAAAACCTAGCCCACCAATGATGGAAAAAAACAAAATGATTTTGGTCAATGACGAGGACTTTGTGGAGCCCAGACTGAACCTTGATAAACTAATGGCCTGGACTAGGACAAATGAAGCAATAGGTGAAATTTTTAGAGACCACTTCCACATTGTAGGATGTTATGTCCCCCAAGATGAGGTAAAGTTTTTAAATCTGATTTTATAAATTTCATTTCCATGATAATTTTATGATGAATGATTTTAATTTTAAATTTCTTTTATATAGGATATAGATGAATCAGTTAAATTTAGGCAAGAACCACTGACATCTGCTAGTATCAATGTATTTTTCGATATCAACTTTCACCCTACCGTCAAGTGTCACAAGGAACAAATCTCAAGTACAAAGCTGGTCCATTTCAAGTTAATAATCTTGTAACTCTTGATCAATTAAAGCTTATTCAATATACTTTTGATAGAGATGGTCAGGGAAGGTATGTGTGGAATTATCTAATAAATTTTGTACTTTCATACTAAATTAAGTTTAAATGGTTTTTATGAATTATTAGTCAAAATTATTGCATATTGTTTTTAGTGAAATCATTGTCTTTATTTATGGTGAACTTGTGAAACGACATTCTTTATTGAGTCTTTTGCCTAGGACATACCCAAGTGGAGAGGTATGAGGTTTCAAAATTTATTTATGTCATACTATATGTTCGTCCTATACTATATCTCTTAATCAATTTGACCACATTTAGGTTATCTCTATGAAAGTGTATCATGTGACCCTCATTGAACAGGCAATGGAGAAAAAATTGATAATTAACTGGTAAAAATACCAACCATATATTATGTTAGTATCTTTGGTCATTTTTGCATTTTTCATTTTTGTTTCTGTAGTGATAATTTGCTCACGTTTATGCCTTTATTATGTGTAGCAATAATTTCTTACGATTGGAGCCAAAGTGGATTGTTTCGCAACGGCAACTAGATTTGGAAAAAATTATATGCAAGACTTACACAGGTGTCAAAAGATTACGTTTTCAACCAGTTAATTATTACAATTTATAATGGTATAATTGTTCTAAAACATTCACAACTGTTATGATAGATTTACGTTCCAATAAATGATGAATCATCTCATTGGTTCCTACTGATCATGAATCTAAGAGATAAACGTGCTGAGAAATGGGATCCTCTTCTGGATCTCCACAGTAATAGAAGACAACACAATTGAGCGTTGTACATTGTACATCACTCATGTTTTTTTAAATAATCTATTTCATTTTATTACATGCTTATATCATGTAATATTAGTCGGCACTGTTTTTTGATATTTCTAACAGCTGCATTCTCTTGATTCGATTCTCTAGCCACAAATGCTAACCAATATAAACTTGTAAAGTTCCTTCACTTGCCAATCAATCGTGGCATTAGAGTTCCAAAGCAAAGGAATGGATATGATTGTGAGATTTATGTCATAAACTCTATGGAGAGTCCAGAATTCATACCGAAGATACTGTCAGCTTTGGTACAAGCTTGCTAAACTTGTTAATTCCTCAACTTTTTAATGGCTAAGCTTATTATTTCGTAAACTTCTTAACTATATAAAAGTAATTTATTTTACTTTAAATTGACTAGTACAATTTAGAAAATACACGGTGTAGGGTAGCCATTCAATTCACTGATTCTGCATTGAATGAAAATCAAGATAAATTGCTTGAACTAGCTAAGGTTCAATTTGCAAAGCATGCTGTAATGGCAAACTCCATATTCTCGTAAGTGAAAAAGCTATCTCAGTAACAAAGAGGGAAAAGTTGCAAGAAGGTTAACAAGAAATGCGCGTTTAGATGTCGAATAAAAATTGGGAATATTTTTTCCAATTTGCATGTTGGTGTACTTTTTGTATAAAGATATTCTTTGTTGTCATTTTTTTGTAAAGCTCCAACGAGATAATATTGCGACATTTTTCTAAAGCACAACAAATACTTCTTATATTATTAGTGATTTCAAAAGGGAAAGAAGTAATATGCATTGTGAGCATCTTTATGATTATATATTGATATTTGATTGGGACTGAAATTGATGAAATGCTTATGTATTCTTGATTGAGACATTATTTTGGTTACATACATTGATATCTGATCATTTGATATTGAAAATTATTGTATTGATCATTGGAGATTGAAATGGTGATATATATTGATACTTCATCATTTTTTACCGAAATTGATGAAATGTTTGTATTAATATTTGAGTTTTTTAAAGCATTTCAGCAATCTAATTGACCAGCATCAGAATTAACAACTAAAATGTGACTATCTTCAATAGTAAGCCAATCTTTTACAAAATCGCCCAAGAATAACGGCGAAGTCCATGGGGATAATGGTGAAATCCATAGGGAAAAAACTATTTAATGAGGCCACCAACAGAAAAATTAGAAAGTTGGTTACTTGACAAAACGAACAATGTAAAATTGACACCACCAAAAGCAATAGAATATTTGGCATTTGACAAAGCCAATGCAACAAAACTATCACCATCAACACTGAAAATTGATAGATTTAAAGTTATTTTTAATTATGCCAATATGCAACAAAGGTTACTTATAAAGTTTATTAATGTAAACATGAAATAGAGGACAACGAACCTAGGATGTGTGTTATCATTCTCTTCGATAGATTTGTTATTACAGTTATTCTTCTGTAACAAAGCATTAAATTATGAAAGTAGGAACTATACGCGAACGGCGTGATGCGTGGAACACTCATTCATTACAAATTACATTCCATTTCCAAAAAAAATAGAAAAAAATTTGTGGAGTGCGTACGAAATTGGACATGTCACTTTTCTTTTTTTTAAAGTTAGGGAAAAAATTGACATTATGACTAAACTTTTATTAAATCCTACTTATCATAAACATGTGATTGTTATCAGTGTAAAAAGGAAAAGAACTGATAATAAAATGAAAACAAAATTACTTGACTAATAGTAATGTCACCACCGTCTCTAATAATTCATCTGAGATAGAAAGTAAGTCGTAAAGAAAATAGCATTTTTAAGCAGTGAAAAATGATTTAGCTTCTACAGTTCGAAATGTTAGATACACTGCAAGACCTGCGTGACGAAGGTGCTAAGGAACATCCGAATCTTAACACGATCATTAATCATAATAACAACGTAGACGTAAATTGTTCCCCTAGCCTTGCTTCAGATAACATACAACATTCACATGCCATCTTAAATTATCGTTCAAATTATTGTTGTTTCTCTTTTTTTTTTTCCAAATTTCTCATGCTTAAGTTTATGAAATGTTTAACTAAATTTCCTCACTTTGCGAAGAGTGGACATTTTATTCTAAGACAAATAACTACACAGTTATATGGGAAAAATAATGATAAATTGAGACCCAAGAGACGGAGTTTGATTTCTGGAATGGAATACAGAAACCACATCAGGACTTTAAAATCTGTAAATCGGCTAGAGTTAGTAATTCAGCACCTAAACATTTAAATTAGGAAAAATACGAGCACATTATCTTCAAAATGGCGATGATTTAGGTTCTTGAAGGTAAAAAAGAACTTCGAAATGAGGCACTTCATGCTTAATTTTGAATATCACTGTGTGAGCTAAAAAATGAATGGGGAGCTCGTCGTCCAGTTAACCCGCCAGATTATCCCTTATGCATGCTAGTCGAGAGTTGACGTAGATGCGACGATTAACACAACATCAAAGTCGTGCATCTTTTTTTAATTTTCAACTTCAAAGAAAATTCTCACGCTCACAGTACGAGGTTAATTAGAAATGGATAACTAATCCAAAAATGAAACGGTAGGTTCAGCTTGAAAATTGATAAAATTTATTTTATTTTCAGATCATCAAATCGCTTTAAGAATGCCGCCAGTACGTACTCTCAATGCCATGATGAAAACGTGCTTCGGGCTTTTTTTTACGAATGCCTTTGCATGTGCAGTTGCCCATGAAGGACTTTTCAATTATTTCTCTGGCAAACATAGTTAGTATAATTGTTAATAACGTCTCGTTGCTAACTATTATCTTTTACGTTGTTATTAGCTATTGGTGTCAGTTTTCAAAGTACGCATCGGGTTATATCAAATCACACTGCATAATTATTATTGGCTCACTTGTCGGCAAAATGCCTATGTATTGAATATTTGGTTATCACAACATGACACTAACTATTTTTGCAGTACAACGACTGGGAAAAATTCTCGATCGCGTTTCATTATCAAAAAACTTTTTATTCTCGTTATATTATACACTTTACTTACCATACACCCGCAAACGCTATACGCTGGCATCAGCACAGACAATGACATTGGTGACGATGGCCGAGCAATTGGCATTTAGCTCCCTTACATTCGGTGCTACAAAATTTCCAGCATTTACCAGTGTTAGGCTTATCATCCGTGCCTGGGCGACACTGTCCTAGGTTAGGATAGTTTCTGCAGCATTTAGACGCCCTCACTTCATTGCAATCTAAATGAAACCCACACTACATGCATTAGCAATTCGTTAGGAGTCAACAGAACTGTAAAATACATAAGCATTGTCAACAACAGGTATATTTTTAATGACGGACAAAATGATTAATATCTCAACCCCTCTTGAACTGGCTTGCACGTAGAGAAATGCGTTTCATAAAAAAGAAGAATAATAGAGTCGATCCAAACAGAATAACTTACACATGCATAACAGAAGGGCGAGGAAAAATGCACACGAAAGAACTTTTGTTTGGGCCATTCCTTCCTTGCAAAATTTTCTTGAATTGTATGTGATGTTTTTGTGATGATAGGCTCACCTTGGCACTTGTTTATACATACGGATGGATTCGTCTCAGTAACTTAATTTGCAACAAGCAACCGAAGTGATGACGTGGGCTCTCGTAAATGGGAAAAAAAAAGGGAAAAAAATCTCACTTGCAAAAAATCGTAAACCAACAGTTATAGCCTACACATGTACACCATTGAATTGCCTAACAAATACTTCTATTTTATGCATGGCGTACCGATTTGTTATTACAGTTGTTCTTATGTAACAAAGCATTAAATTACGAAAGTAGAAACTATATGCAAACGGCGTGATGTGTGGAACACTCAGTCATTACAAATTACATTCCATTTCCAAGAAAAAAAAGAAAAAAATTTGTGGAGTGAGTACGAAATTGGACATGTCTCTTTTTTTTTTTTTTTAAAAGTTAGGGCAAAAATTGACATTATGACTAAACTTTTATTAAATCCTACTTATCATAAAAATGTGATTGTTATCAGTGTAAAAAGGAAAAGAACTGATAATAAAATGAAAATAAAATTACTTGACTAATAGTAATGTCATCACTGCATCTAATAATTCATCTGAGATAGAAAGTATCTTCGCTTTGCGAAGAGTGGACATTTTATTCTAAGATAAATATTTACACAGTTATATGGGAAAAATAATGATAAATTGAGACCCAAGAGACGGAGTTTGATTTTTTGAATGGAATATAGAAACCACAATAGGACCTTAAAATTTGTGAATCGGCTGGAGTTAGTAATTCAGCACCTAAACATTTAAATTAGGAAATATACGAGCACGTTGTCTTCAAAATGGCGATGATTTAGGTTCTTGAAGGTAAAAAAAAGAACTTCGAAATGAGGTACTTCATGCTGAATTTTGAATATCACAGTGTGAGCTAAAAAATGAATGGCGAGCTCATCGTCCAATTAACCCGCCAGATTATCCCTTATGCATTCTAGTCGAGAGTTGACGTAGATGCAACGAGTAGCACAATATCAAAGTCATGCATCTTTTTTTAATTTTCAGTTTCAAAGAAAATTCTCGCGCTTGCAGTACGAGGTTAATTAGAAATGGATAACTACTTCAAAAATGAAACGGTAGGTTCAGCTTGAAAATTGATAAAATTTATTTTATTTTCAGATCATCAAATCGCTTTAAGAATGCCGCCAGTACATACTCTCAATGCCACGATGAAAATGTGCTTCGGGCTTTTTTTTACGAAGATAGAATTGTCATTTTGTACTCTAAGTCTCACTAACATTTCTATTTTTATTTATTTATGTTCTTTAAACTTTAATTGTGTCTTTTTTTATAATTTGAGTGTTTTATGTATGTTAGGGCTATTTTGTCTATTTCATGATTAATGAGATGTCGGAGTTTTGATGATGTTTTTGGGCTCAGAATAGCTGAAAACCTTAAGGAATGACATAAAGGCCAGAACCGTATACGGGAATAGTACCGTATATGTGAACAATGCCGTAATTCCAGAATCTTGATGGGACTAAGCTGACATGGTATTGACCGATGACATGGCATCATCTTATTCGACCGAAAATGCCGATGTGGCATTGACCAGATGATGTGGCATTGACTAATGATGTGGCGATACATTATTAGACCAAAAGGTTAACTTTGCATTGATTGATGATGTGGCAGTATATTAGTGCACCGAAAAATATGCGTATGACACATGCACATACACGGAATGACAGCCCTGATGATGTGTTCAATCCAATCAAAGCTTGCCACGTGGCGCAATCATGAGCGTCCAAATTATTTTTATCCGATGGTCATGATTTATTCAATGTATCTATAAATATGGAGGCTACCCCCCTAATTTGACACCCTGATTTCATTTTTGAGCTCTGTTTTCTGAACTTCGCTCTCTATCCTATATCTTCTACGTATTTTAATAAAATTTCTATTTTGTCCCTAGTTAAAAAATGAGTAGCTAATTTATTTTCAAACTTGGGTTGAAGGTGAAACCTTAACATGATCCATGGGCTTAATTTGGCAAGTTTACTTTATCTTTCTCTGATTTATTTAGATTGTTTTGACTTATCATTGACAGATAATAATAATTTTGTCTAGATTTTACACTGGTATACCGGCTCCCTAGTGCAAGATTATTACTGTTTGGCACGATGAGCACTTTACACTTTATTAATTAGAGAAAAACCTCCCCTCTTGTATTAGTAGTCCATCTTGACTCAGTGTTGACAGAGAATAAGTCAGAGTTATTTAGTGGACAGTTTTGCCATATTATCGACAGTAAGATTATTATCACTTGGCACAGTGTGTACTTGACACCAATTTAACATAAGATTATTTTCCTCTGGCACAATGAGCACTTGCTACCATATTTATTAGAGTTAAACTTATGAGGAGTGGAAATACCCCCTCATAAATTAATTGGAATTTAAAAAGGAATATTAAGCCCATGGTGAAATGTTGAATGTGAATCCAAAGAGTCAAGCGCTTATTTTATATTGTTTCATCTTTAATTTGTTTCCGCTATCTTTTTAATTTAAATCTTGCTCGTTAGCGCCGTTGCCGAGGAGGTAGGTCATTTTAATTTGTAGAGTTAATTTTCTTTATAAATATTGTGTAAATAACTTTTTGTGCAGGTTTTTGTATTTTTTTATTATTCTCATCCCTTAAATTCTGCTTTTCTCCCAAAATTTTCAAAATTTACACTTTCATCCAACAGCTTTCTGTTTTCTACTTTTAAAAAATTACGGATTGACCATAAAAGTTTGGAAAGTTATCAAATAGGTCATCAGCCGAAATTTCCTACAACAAGAGAATTTGAACCTACAATTTGAACTTATTTGGACTCAATTTGTACTTGATTGGACTAAATAAACGTGAATAATAATTTTAAAAATTACACCAAAGACTCGATAATTTGAATGAATCATTTAATTTGTTGGTAATTTTTATAAATTTGAAAAAAAAAGAGTCCGCAACTTGAGGTAAGTATTTCTTTTTCTCTTCCTTAGATTTTTTTTTTTGTTATTTAATTGTCATTATATTTTTCTTTTTCATTTACTTTGTTAATTTATATGGCCGGTTTGACCGCCTAAATTGTTATTTCTTTTTTATACATATGGTTGGTTCTATAATACCGTCTATTTTATTTTTGTTAATCTGTTTAGATGGCTGGTTCAACCGCCTGTTACTTTATTTTTAATTAACTTATTTGTGATTTATTTATTTTTATTCCACTTTTCGTCTTTTTGTACATTTGTAGTACTTGAGTGTGTTTTATTTATAGTTCATAACAGTGTGATAAGGTTAGCATCGTAACTTCTTCTCTCTCTCTATTTTTATTTTTATTTTTGTTTTTATTTATTTTTTGAATTTGTACATATTTGCATGCATGGTCGGAGATCACAGTCACCTGATTTAAAAGCACACATAGACACACTGCATTAAAAGTTAAAACTGAAGGTAAAACTAAAATGGATTTGCAACAAGAAGCACAAGCACCACAAGAAAGACCATTTAAGGACTACTTTAGTCCCTTAGCCAATTTGAGCACATCATGCATAAGATACCCAAATGTAATGCTAGCAGTTTCGAGTTAAAACCTAGTGTGCTAAATTGTCTCCCATCATTCTATGGCCTTGAAAATGAAGAATCATATAATCATCTGAATGATTTTCATATTGTTTGTCAAACTTTTAAATATGAAAATTTTTCAGATGAAGATGTTAAGCTTAGATTGTTTCCATTTTCTCTAAAGGATAGAGCTCGTTCTTGGTTCAATACATTGCCTGCTAATAGCATCACATCATGGGAACAAATGGTAACTAAGTTTTTAAATAAATACTTCCCATTGCATAAAACTAATGCTATTCGCAGGGAAATTTCAGAGTTTACACAGAGAGAATATGAGCAATTTTTTGAAGCATGGAAGCGATTCAACGGGCTACTCTTGAAGTGTCCACATTATGGGTACGAGAAATGGCACCAGCGTCAATACTTTTTGGAATGACTATTGCCACATGTGCAAGAATGGCTAATGGTGACAAGTGGAGGTGAGCTCATGTCCAAAAGCACATCAGAAATATGGGATTTCTTCTAGAGATAAGTAGATAATTCCCAACAGAGAAGCAGATCATTCAGAAATGTGAGAAAAATTAAGGGAGCAAATGAAGTTAACATTGGTGAGTCAGGGTCAGATATCAAAGAAGTCAAAGCAATAGTCGAAGGACTTTCTCGCCAAATAGTATCACTAACGATTGCCAAATCAACAGAGCCTTATGTCTGCAATTAATTTGATCATGATTTATATCCAGATCAAGTCAATGCCATAAATGTGATGAGGAAGCAGTTAAACTACAATCCTTACTCCAACACTTATAACCCTGGATGGAGAGACCATCCCAACGTTTCATGGTCTCATGATTTTCAACAGAACGAACCAGCAGCTCCAGCTCCTCAAGCACCATAAATCTCTCAGCCACCAATTACAGTACAATCAGAATCAGAGCTACTCATAGCCTAAACCATGGGAAGAGGCATTCCAGAATTTTAAAAATTTGACCCATTCTGCAATATAACAGCAAAATCGTACCATTGACGAGTTGCGAAATGAGATGAGGATTGGCATTAATTCACAAGCCCAATCGATCTCAAACCATGAGAAGATGGTGGGTCAACTTGCCTCTTCAGTTCAAACCTTGGCAATGAACATTGAGAAAGGCAAATTCCCAAGCCAGCCAGTGCCTAATCCTAAGGGAGTGCATGAAATAAGTACAAGTTCATCTCAGCATCATGAAGAGGTCAAGGCTGTCATGACCTTGCGAAAAGGTAAAGAAGTGGACAACAAAGTGGAAATGCTAATGAAAAAGATTACTCAAGATCAACCTGCAGACTCTGAGGACTCTTCATCAAAGGAAAAAGAAAGCAACCCACGAGAATACGTCCCCAAAGCTCCTTTTCCTTAGAGGTTAGCAAAAGCAAAGAAGGGACGTTCCACATGTGAGATTATAGAAATTTTTAAACAGGTAAGTATTAACATCCCTTTGCTTGATGCTATTAAACAAGTGCCCTCTTATGCCAAGTTTCTTAAAGGTCTTTGCACTAAAAAGAGAAGCATACATGTTTAAAAAAAGGTATTTTTAACAGAAAACATTAGTTCTATACTTCAACACAAAATTCCTCCAAAATTCAAAGACCCAGGCTCCCCCACTATTTCATGTAGTATTGGGAACCACATATTTGAGAATGCTTTGTTGGACTTAGGGGCTAGTGGAAATCTTTTACCTTATCCAGTTTTGTTGAAACTTAGACTACGAGAATTACACGCAACTCCAGTTGTGTTGAAGC
Organism: Murraya paniculata; assembly: GCA_030449075.1. Taxonomy (NCBI): domain Eukaryota; kingdom Viridiplantae; phylum Streptophyta; class Magnoliopsida; order Sapindales; family Rutaceae; genus Murraya; species Murraya paniculata. Next base: position 3,198 of record JAEVFN010000254.1, on the reverse strand, counting down.
TTGCAGATCGATAAATGAAAATACCTCGTGGTATTGTGGAGGATGTGCTCATTCAGGTTGATAAGTTTTATTTTCTTATTGATTTTATTGTGATTGACACTCAACCAGTGCAAGATTCAAAGAAGCGCATCCCAATCATTCTAGGACGACCTTTTTTGGCAACTACCGACGCTCACATTCAATGCAGGACCGGAAATATGCAATTGTCATTTGGCAACATGACTATAGACTTGATATCTTCAACATTGCCAAGCAACCTCGTGATGTAGATGAAGGAATTATAGATGTGGATTTAACTGAAGAATTAATTAATCATACTTTTCCTTCTAACTTTAATGATGATCCTTTACAAATATGTTTAACTCACTTTCATTCAGATTTTGATATTGACAGATCGATTGACGAGGTCAATGCCTTACTTGACTTATCACCACTCATGGATACCAATAAATAGAAGTAAAGAATAGAGCAACTAGCACCATCGGAGAAGAAACTTTAGAATATGCATTCTTAGGAGATGAAAATATTTTTCCAGTAATCATTTCATCTTCTCTTGATGACAAGCAAAAGAGTAAGTTGTTGGGTATTTTAAAGAGCACAAAGAAGCATTAGGATGGACCATAGCTGACATAAAAGGTATAAACCCAGTAGATTGCATGCATTACATTCATCTTGATGAAAATGCTAAACCTACTAGGGAAATGCAACGCCGGTTAAATCCTAATATGAAAGAAGTTGTTAAAGCTGAAGTTCTTAAACTATTAGATGCAAGTATCATTTATCCTATTTTTGATAGTTCATGGGTTAGTCCAGTGCAAGTTGTTCCTAAAAACTCTAAAGTCACAGTAGTTGCCAATGTCAAAAATGAATTAATACCCACTAGAGTGACTACAGGATGGCGCGTATGCATTGATTATAGGAAGCAGAACTCTGTCACACGAAAATATCATTTTCTTTTACCATTTATTGATCAAATGCTTGATAGATTAGTGGGTCATGAATTTTATTGCTTTCTAGATGGCTACTTAGGATATAATCATATCCCCATAGCACCAAATGACTAAGAGAAAACTACTTTCACTTACCCTTTTGGTACATTTGCATATAGGAGAATGCCATTTGGATTATGCAATGCACCTGTTACATTTCAACGATGCATGTTAAGCATTTTTTCTGATATGGTTGAATGCTTCCTTGAAGTTTTTATGAATGACTTTTCTATTTTTGGTGACTCATTTGATCAATCTTTACATCATCTAACACTAGTTCTGCAGAGATGTATAGAGAAGAATCTAGTCTTGAATTGGTAGAAGCGCCGTTTTATGGTAAGACAATGTATTGTTCTTGGTCACATCATTTCAAGCAAAGGTATTGAGGTTGACAAAGCCAAGGTAGATCTTATTTCTAATCTTCCCCCACCCAAAACAGTGAGAGAGGTAAGATCATTCCTTGGGCACGCTAGTTTTTATAGACGTTTCATTAAAGATTTTAGCAAAATCTCTAGATCCTTATGCAATCTCCTTGCTAAGGATGTACCTTTTGTCTTTGATGATTCATGTCATGCGGCATTTGAAAAACTAAAGCAGTTGTTAACTACATCACCTATCATTCAGCCCCCAAACTGGAACTTACCTTTTGAACTCATGTGTGATGCATCAGATTATGCAGTATGAGCAGTGTTAGGCCAAAGAGTTGATCGAATTCCCCATGTCATTTACTACACTAGTATGAAATTGAATGATGCACAATTGAATTATTCAACCACTGAAAAAGAGATGTCGACAGTAGTGTTTGCATTAGAAAAATTTCGATCTTATCTCATAGGATGTAAATATTGTGTTCATAGATCATGCTGCTCTTAAATATGTTCTTACAAAAAAAGATGCAAAGGCCAGACTAATTCGATGGGTGTTTGCTTTTCTAGGAATTCGACCTTGAGTTCAAAGATAAGAAGGCACAGAAAATGTGGTGGCAGATCATCTCTCTCGTCTCAATTTGACACAATCCGCGAACCATTGCCATTGAAATGAATCATTTCCAGATGAGCAACTAATGAGTGTGGAAGTATTACCATGGTATGCTGATATAGTTAACTATCTTGTTATAGGTCAACTTCAGAATATTGGACTAAGCAGGATAAAGAAAAATTTTTCATTGAAATAAAGAATTTCTTTTGGGATGATCCTTATCTGTTCAAGTATTGTGCGGATCATATTATCAAACATTGTGTCCCAGAGAGCGAATTTCAAAATATCCTTTCATTCTGCGATGAACAAGCTTGTGGAGGCCATTTTAGTGCCAAGAAAACTGCTGCTAAAGTTTTACAATGTGGTTTCTGTTGGCCAACTTTATTTCGAGATGCTTATACTTTTTGTTCTGCATGTGACAGATGTCAGCGTATGGGAAGCATCACACGAAGGAACATAATGCCACTAAATCCTATTCTAGTGGTCGAAATTTTTTATGTGTGGGGCATTGATTTCATGGGACCATTTCCTTCTTCTTTTGGCCATCAATACATATTGGTTGTTGTCGACTATGTATCCAAGTGGGTGGAAGCAATACCATGCAGAACCAATGGAAGCAATACTATGCAGAACCATGATCATAAAGAGGTGATTGGATTTTTGAAAAAGTAATATTCTTCACGATTTGGATTCCTCGGGCGATATCAGCGACGGCGGTACCCACTTCTGCAATAAATCATTTAAAATTCTTTTGGCAAAGTATTCCATTACACACAAAGTGGCTACCCCATATCATCCACAAACCAGTGGCCAAGTCGAGATATCCAACAGGGAAATAAAGCACATATTAGAAAAGACAGTAAGACCTGGAAGAAAAGATTGGTCATTGAGACTTGATGATGCAATATGGGCATATAGAACAGCCTTTAAGACCCCGATTGGAATGTCACCCTATTGGCTAGTATATGGGAAAGCTTGTCACCTACCTGTGGAACTCGAGCATCGTGCATATTGGGCCATCAAGAAATTCTACTTTGACATGCAACAGGCTAGTTCAAAAAGAAGATTACAGTTGGCAAAACTTGAGGAAATTCGCAATGATGCATATGAAAATGCCAAGATTTACAAGCAACAAACGAAAGTCTTTCATAACAAGCAAGTTATGAGGAGATCTTTTACACCAGGTCAAAAAGTACTTTTATTCAATTCTGGCTTGCACCTCATTCCCAGG
>JAEVFN010000253.1:0-21854 GCA_030449075.1 Murraya paniculata | reverse complement strand
ACTCACAGTGCAAAGGATGGCGAAATCCAAAGGGAACCAACTGGGATAGATGTGATACAATTCTGTATTAGAAGTACAGTCACTAACAATAAGCTCCAGAAAGGAATTCTTTTTACAAAAAACAAAAACAACTACAAAGTTTATATCTTGAAGTACAAGGTATAAATATAATTTCCATAAAATGAGAATTTGACAAGTATTATTTGAAGTCAAATTCAATAACCTAATTACTTTGTTTCATTGACCGTATGAAATGCATCAATCACTTGTTGCACAATAATTCCAAGCAAAACTTAATCACAGTATGTCTAGTTGAAGCTGTCACTTACAACTTTAGTTCGTCGGAGGAACGAAACCCAGCTAGAATCAATGCGGCGTAAAGACGGCGACGTCACCTTAGTGTTCGGTTTGAATCGAGAAACAAACTTGTAGAATCGTGAAGCAGTTGCCATGCCTATAGCCAATACTGCTGGGCTTAGGGTTTAACGTTAGGGTTTAGAGCTGAGAGTGAGAGATAAGAATTGCAAGTTTTTATTTTGTTATTTTAGTTTAAGGGAAAGCGCCTGGGCATCGACTATTGAGAGCCTTCTCTTTTAGTTTCAGGTGACTCATTATCATTTAAACGTTTTTTTAATTTTAAAAAATCAAAAATAAAAATAAAAAGTTTTTCTATAATTATTTATTCTTTCACTCAAATAATTTTATTATTTTAAGCCTTTTTTTTTCCTCATAAAGATTAAATATATGTCAACAACTCTTAACTGAGTTGGTCGGCACCTCCAAATACTAGTGTAGTGTCAATGGGACTTTACTTTCTATGGTGAGTTTTTATTTTAAATAATATAGAATTATATGCATAAAACAACTTACAGATTTTCATTTATCTTACAAAGCAAGACAATTTTTAATTTATCTATATGCCAATAAGTCTTTGGTCGGGTCAATCGGTAATATTTTTCTTAATTTTAGATGAAGGATTTAATGTTGCATTTATTTTCCAAATTAAGGAATCAGAATTCGGAATTAAATAATTGACAACATTTTTTTACAAAATAAAAACAAAAATTAGAATCAGAATCACGGGGCCTACCACAATTTAGGAATAAGAAATGGGAGACTCATTCCTAAGGAGAGGTGGGAATGAGTCTCATTCTTAAGATTGATCATTTGCCCCCCTAAAAATAAAATACCCATGTATCCTCATTTATAAAAATATATTATATAATTAATTAATTCATATATAATAATTAATTAATAAATTAACATATTATTAACAATAATGATTAACAATATAGTTTTTGAATAAATAATCACAATATTAATATATTATTTAGAATTAATTAATTAATATACTGTTATAATAATTATTAATATATTGTTTTAATTAATTAATATAATTATTACTATTAATTATATATTTTTGTTTATTTATAATTACTTAATTAATTAACTATTATAATAATTAATTATTAATATGATATTTTAATTAATTCATATATTATTATCAATTAATTAATATATTTATTACTGTTAATTGATATATTATATATTATTAACAATAATAGATTAATAATTATAATTTTAAATAAATAATCATAATAATTAATATATATTATATATTAATTAGTTAATATACTATTATAATTTATATTATATTAATTAATTATAGTTTTTGAATAAATAATCTAATAATAATTATTATAAGAATTAAATATTTAATATTAATAATATTAATAGTAATTAATATATTTTATAATAATCATTAATATAATTATTATAATTAACTAGTATATTATTATAATTAATTAATTAAAAATTTTACAATTAATTAATATATTAATATATATTAAATAATCACTATAATTAAAATATAAAGTAATAATTATGACAATAATTCATTAAGTACTTTTAGTAATTTGTTACAATCTAACTCATTACGATTTCAATTTTAAGATAAAATAAAAATATCAATGAGATTTCAATTCATTCCGATTTTAATTCATTCAGGTTGGACTGAACTAAACGAACATATTTCAGTTCTTGGTTCAATTTGGTTTCATCTTAAAAACTAATTAGCTTGAGAATTGAAAACAGTTCAGGTTACATTTAAATATAAAAGTATAAAAAAATCTTATATCTACAAAAAAAAAAAAAAAAAGATTTCCCTCAAATCTCAACCACCCTCGTTCCCTTAATTGCGACCTAAACCAATTTTTGACATGAAATTATAACTAGACCTCGAGTCAAATTTGAATCAAACTGAACCAAACTAAATTTATCAAGCTGTTTGGATTTAATATTTGAATTTTCAAAATTTGCAACCCAAAACACCCGCCCCTTACTCTCCAATAGTTATGGGAGTTTCTTATTATACTTAGCTTTAATTGTATTAAACTTTGATATGTGGGGTTGATTATACATTTCAGTAAGATCAACTATATTGGATTGTTATTAAAAAAAAATATGTTTATATAAACTATAGATCAGTATACTTTTAACAATATTTCCTTTTTATTTAATGATAATCAAATAATCAATAACTTTTCACTACTAATCTGTTTATAAAATATTCAGCCCTTAAAGAACCCGAGTAGAACAAAATTTTATTCAACTTGTAAATATAATATATTAATTTTAAACAAAATATGCTCTCTTTCCGGTGCTTTTTCCTTTCGAAATTAGCCCTGCGTGTATGGTCATCAAGATTTGAACTTCATGGATTCTCAACTGATATGGGAGTTAGAATTTTGTTATTTCATTCAGCATCAGCAAAATTCAATAATTTCATGTCCCATGCAACTTGATAGCTAGATGATTAGCAAAATGACAAAATGATTTAGGAAATCTAATAAAGTGAGAGCGGTATGATGATTCAAAACTATCTTCTAACTGTTCATTGAGTTGAAATTTAAGATTAAAAGGATATATTGCTAGTGGGTTCCAACTTGTCTAATTACAGTTGTGACTCTGCATCAGGGTGCCTTGCATCTGAAAACACAATAAGAACAATCTACATCAAGAGAAATTTTGTCCTACTTGCTAGTGCATAACAGCAACATGGCAGTAAATTAGAAGCCCCCATTCATCCTTCTCCAGAAAACTACCAACTGAAGACAAGATTGACATGATAATAGCATCTCAGTGCAGATAAAAGAGAAACAACTAGGCTTGTAAGAAATTTTTAACTTCTGAAAAAGTTTGATTTCTTTCTAGTTTGTTTTCCTTTAAAAATTATCGCCCTATCTTAACGGTCTAGACTTCATGAATTTGACCTGGCTATGCAGATCATCCTTCTTATATTTGTTATGAGTGGTAGAATTTTTGTTGCTCCATCCGGCATTAGGGAATCAGCAAAATTCAAGAATATGAGAGCTACAAATCAAGCATTCTGGTTCATGCATATGTTCCAATTTCCAAATTCAAATTCCTCCAACTATTTTCAGCATACTGCTGCTCATGCTTTTGTTTCTCTTTCTTGTGCAAATGAGCTCCCCAACAGTTTTTCACTTCCATTTCTTGTAGTTTCAGAAGCTGGTTTTTCTTTACCACCTAAAAGCAGAACCATATACTTTTTGACTCCAAGCAAGGCATGTTTAGGTTTGGCATTCAAGTATCATTTTACACCAAGACCATCTCCAATCAAGTGTCATGTGATTAGCAACATGACAAACGATTCATGAACTATATTTTGATTAACAACATGAAAGCATGAAAGCCGTATGATGATTCAAATCTGCTTTTTACTGTTCATTGACTTGAAATTTAAGATTAACTGGATTGGCATTTTCCGGTTTGGTTTCAATTTGCTTAATAACAATTGTGGTTAAGATCAAAATAAAGAGCAGAGAAAAAAAGGCTTATCCTACTAGTTCATAACAGAAACATTACTGCTAAATTAGAAACCTAGAAACCATTTACATCTAACATCCCTAGTCATTCTTCTCCAAAAAGCGGACCAGATTGACATGAAACATTAACAATTGGGTGCAGTTTAATATCACATCCACATCAATCTCTATCCGTCAAGACCTAAAAGCTAACTTATCAACATTAGCAAGCAAGGGAGGAGCTTATCATTATCAACATTATTGCATAACAGAAACAAGAAGCTTATATCCCATATCATAGAGCACAAATGAAAACAATTCCAAAACCATAACAATCGTTATGGCTTACAGCATTAAAGCTAAAAGAACTTACAAAGAAACTTGAAAAGAATCCCCCATCATTATTCCTCGATGCCGTCATCATCAAACCTCAAAGCCTGACAAACGAAACCCTCCTCGTCCTCGTCCTCCTCCTCCTCTTCTTCAATAGAAAAGAATGATTTCCTACCAACCAATTCAGCCACCCTTTTCGCCGCCCCTGAATCCCTTGGACTCTGATCAACACATTGAACGGTCCTGATCTTAGGCAACACATCACTCATCTTCGAAATGGACGGAGGAGATCCCTTGTACACCACCGCTTTACTAGGAATTTCCCATGTCTTCTTCACTCTAATACTCTCAGCCTTCTGATTTCTCCCTGAATTCACCAGGTTTTCACGTGAAGTGCGTCTCTTATCGCACCTGTTACTCTCTTCTTTATCGTTATCGGGCCAAGACCTTTTACGAGTAGCATCATTTGTAATCTGATTATAACGGCTAGCCACCATTCTCCCAGGTTTCAATGGCTTTTTACTCACTGATTTTTCTCCCTCTTTGAAGAGCTTTCTTGGCTGAATGAGTGAAAGCACATTATCTTCTTTCTTGACAGTCTTTTTAGAACCCACTGTTGTCACCGCTTGAACCTTGGGCGCCGCCGTTTTGCGAGATCTTGGACTGACACTCAGACTCTTTCCCCTCTCTTTTGTAACCTTCAATTCATCAATTTCTTGCAGCTTCCAGAAACAAGATTTCCTCCGATTCTGTATTGATAGAACAGGCGTTATAATCTCTGGCTTCCCCAAAGAAGGCCTTAATTTTCCAGCGGAGAAAATCTCAGCTGGCCCTAAACTCATTCCCCTTCGGTTCAGCTTCGATTTAGCGCCCGAAAGCAAATTTTCTTCGCTCTTTTTCACTTGTTTCTGTTCCATGAATTTTGCAGGCACAAATCTTCCTCGTTTTTCAATAGCCTTTGTTTTGATGTCAATCTTTTCGAGTCGAAGCGCTTCGAGTCTTGACGATAAGCGACTGATCTCCTTCTCAATCTCCTCAATCTCGATGTCAATCTTTCTCTCCTCACGCGTTTCCTCTTCTTTAGAAACACTCTTCAACTGCTTCATTTGTGAGTTCTTGATAGAGCTATTCACTTGTAGAGGCTTATTGGGCACACAAGATTTGAGAGAAGAAACGGGGGATTTATTTAAACGAGGACTGAGATTCTCTTTACTGCAATCGGATTCAAGAGACTGATTCATGTAAACAGATTTCAAGTTAGCCCAGGAACCTTTCATTGCTGTGGAGTCTTCAGATTCTCCGTTCTCAAATGCCGCATTGTTCCAAATCTGAAGCTCTTGCCCGTTAAGCGTATCTGGGTATTGAACAACACTCATTTTAGCGTACAGGGTAAAGGCGATTCTTGAAAAGCAATTGTTTCTTTTTGAGAAAGAAGAAGATTTGAAGGTTTTTGTTAAGGGAAAGACGGCAACTTTGAGAGAGAAAAATCTTTAGTTGGGAATATTTGAATCTGACGAGATATTTGACCGTTGTGGGAAAAGCTGGACGTTAGGGTATTGGTGAAATCTCAGCCGTTAGTTGCTAAACGGCTCCTATAGACGCTCCGATTTGATTTAAAGGTTTAATAGGGAAATATTATTTGTTAGCACTTGAGTGAGTCCGCTGAGTCGGTTGTTTTCTTTCTTGATCAACTGTAACCGATGGGGTCCACGGAGAGCGTTGTTTGTTCTGTATGTTCGGCGTGGGCTTTATTCTTGGGCCAATCAATTGAGTGAAAAACAAAATTAAACGAAGCTTTCTCATACACGAACGACGGCGTTTTCTCTGGTTTTCATTTTATATTTTTATTATTATTTTTTTTAATATATAGAATTACTGTTTTGTATAAATTCCTGGAAATTTCTATGAAAAATTTACCGTTACAATGTTATCCCAATTCTTACAAAATTTGAAATGTACCCTCAACCCGCCTAAAAGTGTATACGACATTGCCTGGCAAGAAAACAATAATTTTTTTTTACTGTATCATATTTGTCAATTGCTTTTATTCACCTCGTAAGAAAAATCCCATTAAAGAATTGTTCGAGACTGATTGGGCAATAATTTTGCTTTGTGGCAGCAGATAATGGTTCGTAATCTTGAATAGAATAATAATCTCATTCTGTTTCATGTTTTGTGTTCAAATTATTTATGCTATTTGTTTTATCAATTTCATTGAAAGAATTTGAAATTTTTTTTCAAATTAGGGTTTTTGTATTTGATGAAGAAGAATAATGAATTTTTACATTCACAAGCGCTTGGTCTGTTGCATGGCCTGCTTACGCTTCAACTACTAAGAAAAGGAGGTTTATGTTTTTGTTAAATTTGATTCTCAGAGAGCTGTTATTTGTTAATGGCGTTTTAGTCATTTTGCCCTACGGAAGAGGTTAGTTTTCAGGTATTTCCCATATTCGGGCTAGTTTCCATTAAATAATTAGCCCGTACGCTTTCTGGGTTGATCGCTCCGGCCTCGTAAACTTTTTGTTCCTTTTCAGCTCCATGCGTGATTGATGGCATTTTAAATTGAGTAATTTCAAATTCGGGGTCAAAATAACAATGGATCTAATGCGGCAAGTATTCCAAGTAGACGTTCTTGAAAGATACGCTGCGAAGGGGCGCGGTGTAATCACGTGCATGTCAGCTGGAAACGATGTAATTGTATTGGGCACTAGTAAAGGATGGCTTATCAGACACGATTTCGGTGCCGGAGATTCTAATGGTAATCTTTTTTAAACCCATTTTCTATTTTACTTAATTTTTAATTTCCCTAAGAAAGGTTGTGTTCAATTTAATTTGCAAAGAATTTCAACTAAAGATAGAATTTTGTTGCATTTACATTAAATTTTAGGTGGTTACATTTTTTAATGAAGGATGTCTTGATTTGATATTACTGTTTTTCAGTAGAATGTTTGAAATGTATACTCCTCTGAGTAAAGATGAACCGAGCTGATCGAGCTCAATCCAGGAGCTTTAGGACATTATTCCTGAGATTGATTTTACAAAAGGAACTTACATTGATCACTACAATTTAGGTAATAGGGTAAATTCTAACATGCCAAATTGAATCAAATTACTAGCTTGTGTCCACTTGAGGTTGAGCTCGTTTTTTTTTTTTAATTATTTGGCATGCTTGCAAGTGGATATGGAGTTCAATTAGCCTACTTCTGGCATCAGTTCAACTTGGTCTGATTGCACTTTTGTATATGATGAAGCAATGCCTGATTTCTTTTTGTTCATTTTAAATATAGATATTGATCTTTCTGCGGGTCGACCTGGGGAGCAATCCATACACAGAGTTTTTGTAGATCCTGGAGGTAGTCATTGTATTGCCACCATAGTCGGCAGTGGTGGAGCTGAAACTTTCTACACTCATGCAAAGTGGAGCAAGCCCCGTGTATTAAGCAAACTGAAAGGTCTTGTTGTAAATGCTGTTGCCTGGAATAGACAACAGATAACAGAAGGTAATTCACTAGTCACTGTGGAAATTGCTTTTGTGCTATATTGTAGTAAGGTTGGTACATATTTATTGATTTCTGCTACTGTATTTGGTTTAACTCAGCTTCCACAAAGGAAATCATTCTCGGTACGGATACTGGCCAGCTTCATGAGATGGCTGTGGACGAGAAGGACAAGAGGGAGAAATATATAAAGCTTTTATTTGAATTAAATGAACTTCCTGAAGCTTTTATGGGTTTGCAGGTACCCTTTTTTTTCCCCCTTTCTTTTTTTCCTTTTGCTAAGTGGGCTCTGGTTTGCTGTTTATATATTCTTCCCTGGTCTTCCTTGGACACAGAAAACCTCAAACACTTTACATGTTTTGAATACTATCGATGCAGCTGGAAGTCTCTGTTGCGAGATCAAAGTTGTTAAACATTTGTATTTTTTTATCTAATTGTATGTGGGTCTGTCCCATGTATCCAGTTGAATGGACTATCGGCCATGGTTTCCTGCTAGTCTATTTGAAGCTAATATGGATCAGTTGAAACAGGATAACCTTTTGTTAATCTATGCAGGCCCCCCTGATTGGTCTTGTTTGATGACGTTGATGATGTCAAAGAAATGCATGCAGTAGAAAATTGGAATAATATTCAGAACTAGAATTTCAATTGATTTTTCCTCTAGAAACTGAAAACTCTCACTTTATTCTTGGATTAAAGTTACCCATTGACATTGCTAATGTACTTACCACCTTAGTCCTATTCTTTATCTGCAGATGGAAACAGCTAGCTTAAGCAATGGGACAAGGTATTACGTGATGGCTGTTACTCCAACACGACTTTATTCTTTCACTGGATTTGGATCACTTGATGTAAGTTTATCTCTGGTCTCTTTTCTTCCTGCTTGGATGAAATTGGTCAATGTGTCACAAAATGAATGGTAAAATGTTTTCATGTGCCACACTTGCATTATCAAGTATAGAAAGTATAATTCAAATGGTTCCAAGATAACTCTAAATGGCCGTTCCAGTGCTTATTTGCTTTGCAAGATAATTTTATTAGTGCAAGGTTTGTGAATACTTGATGATAATCTCCTGGATTTGCTTTTGGTAGGTCAATGGTTTGTTTTTAAATCATTGAGTTTAGAGGTGCTTTAGATATGCAACCTGAATCTACATGTACTCTGTCTGGTATTGAGCCTAACAGGCAGGCAGATTTGTTTTAGAAACACCAAGTAAGGAGTTGTATTTTTCTGGAGAAAAGCTTTATTGCAATTATTTATATATTTCTGTAAAATGATAAGTTCCCATGTTGCACTTTGGGCATCCTTTTATTGTCCGAGGCCATAAATTGTTCAGATACTTGTTTTTACATTTAATCGGTTGATCATGATGATTAGAAAATAAGGGTCTATTTTCCTTTTTATTAAGTTAGTAAGGATAGCAATTAATTTGATCTTAGCCAACTGGTAGTTAAACCTGGCCCTTTCCCATGCTTCTCATGGGAACTTCATTATTTAGTTTTTTTGTCTTCAAAGTAGCTACATGTGTCTGTACATCTTTGCTCTTTCAGATACTTGAAATCTTGGATGTATTTGAGACACTGTTGCTGTCTTATTTGAACATATTACTCAGAAAGTTATTACTTTCTACATTTTAATTGGAATTTTGTTTCTTGTGTTTCTTGAGTTTGTTTATTGATTACTATTTCTTTATCTGTGACTTGAAGAAATAGTTATTGGCATACAGCCCTCTGTCTACTTGTGCAGCAAGACATCAATGCTTACTGTTTGCATTGCTTTTCTAGACTGTTTTTGCTAGCTATTTAGATCGTGCTGTGCATTTCATGGAACTTCCTGGTGAAATACTAAACAGGCAAGTGTTTTCTTTCATGTTTACATTATTCAAGCTGTGGGAAATTGGAGAAAGAAATAAAAATTTGGACATGGAAAACTATTTATAAAGTCAAAACTGCTATCCTAATATTTTCTTTCTCCTTTTTATATCAATCATACATGGCTTCATAACGGCCGGAACATATATATCGTATGCTATGTTTTCCTTGAATTTTCTAAGTATATAACGTTTTCCTAGTTATGGTGGTCTTATTTGTCAGTGAATTGCATTTCTTTATCAAGCAAAGAAGAGCGGTGCATTTTGCCTGGCTTTCAGGAGCAGGTATATATCATGGTGGCCTAAACTTTGGAGCACAACATAGGTAAAGAATATCCTTAATTTTTTTTCCTCCATGTCAATGGAACAATCTTCTAAATTGTTTCGGCTTTTCTCAAAAAATACAATATTAATTGCTACATGCAGTGATGCTGCACTTGTGGGTTCTCATCTCAATATAATTGTGACATATTCTAGAAGTTTACTGGTCGTTCAGGTTTATTGTACAGTTATGTTGTGAAATCATTGCTTACTTTTTCTTTTGTGATTATTTTGGGTAGTTCTCCAAATGGTGATGAAAATTTTGTGGAAAACAAGGCTCTTTTGAGCTATTCAAAATTGTCTGAAGGTGCTGAAGCAGTTAAACCCTGTTCTATGGCAGTGTCTGAATATCATTTCCTGCTGCTTATGGGGAATAAGGTTAAGGTATGTTGTGCTGAATGCTTATGCTACATTTTACCTATGATGATCTTTTTTGTCAAATTGTCAAATACAACTATGCATTTGGCACTAAAAGGGATTTTTTCCCCCCTCAAGACTAGCTGGTTTTGAGTTTAAGGCACTTCAATTTCATAGGGCCTTTTTTAAATGCACGCCCATTCATTCTCTAGGATTTATGAAAATCGAATTCACAGATTATTGGTTTTTACTTAAGATTCCCTACATAATGGCCCCACCCCCCGCCCCTTTTTTCCCATATGTTTACACTTACATGCTGTGCTTTTCAACTTTTCGTAGGTTGTAAATAGAATCAGTGAGCAAATTATTGAGGAACTTCAGTTTGATCAAACATCAGACTCCATTTCAAGGGGGATCATTGGATTGTGCAGTGATGCAACTGCTGGGGTCTTCTATGCATATGACCAGCATTCTATTTTCCAGGTTTGTGTTTTATGAGGGCCTATTTTCATTGTTAGTGGTACTTGTTGCCCTAGTCAGAGAATTTATTTATTTACCTTTTACTTTCTTATTGTTTTGCGACTGTGTTTATGTACATATTCTAGGTGTCTGTCAATGACGAAGGCCGAGATATGTGGAAGGTATATCTGGATATGACAGAGTACACTGCAGCTTTAGCTAATTGTCGTGATCCACTCCAAAGAGACCAAGTATATTTAGTTCAGGTCACGTCTAATTGACTTTATGGATGTTGAAACTAATGGCTGTTGAGACATTGACTTCTGTTTCTTATAGCGAAATTATATTAATTTCCCTCTTGTGGCCTTCTATGTTTGTTTATGAAATCTTCTTTATTTGTTTATTTTTTATTTTTTAACTGTCAGTGTATAACTGGAGCTATTTATGATGCAGGCTGAAGCTGCCTTTGCCGCCAAGGATTTTCATAGAGCAGCTTCGTTCTATGCAAAAGTGATTTCTCCTGTTTCTTTCGTATACAATGTATATGTATTTAGTTTACTATGACATTTTTAATAGCTATGTTTCTGTTATTCTTGTTGGTTTTCTTATTGGTGAAATTGACATTGAAAAATATATGCTGTTGAAATACATAAATATGAACAATAGTATACTATTTATCAACCAGTGATGCCTTTAAGGCAAAATCTTTTGGTATCTGTGGATATATCAGCATGCACATATGCATCTTATTTTATTGGCCTATTCAGGACAGATATCAGATGAAAACAATGTTGTTTTTGTTTTTCTATCTAGTGTATATCCCTGCAGCTGATGGAAGGTGTTTTGCAGATTAACTATATTTTATCATTTGAGGAGATCACTTTGAAGTTTATTAGTGTAAGCGAGCAGGTAAATACAGAACCATACCTGTTCTTAGCTTTATGAAGATGTCGTATATAATTGATTAAATTGATTTCACGCATTTTTATGTTATATCAAAAATATTCTTGCATCTGTGATGGCTTTGTTATTTTTATTTAAGCACATATCTTGCTAGAAAGCTTGGGTTGTATTTGGACTTATTATCCTGTCCAAACTTGTGAACTCATGGGCTGTTGTTGAACTCCTAGTACATTAATTTCCTTGACCTTGTTTATACATTTTTGTAATTGCTCACTAATTATCATTATTGGGAAATACATGCAGGAATCATTTTTGTTTTTATAGTTATCGACAAAGATTATCATATGAAGCTCTTACTTATGAATATAGGTCTAGGCTCAACAAAGAGTAGATCTAACTGAAAGTTCCTTTGAATTTCTGGTATACTTTGTTTTGAATTCGAACACTGCATTAAAAACTTATCCTTTGTTTTCTACCTGCAGGATGCTTTGAGAACCTTCCTACTGCGCAAGCTTGATAATCTTGCAAAGGATGACAAATGCCAAATAACAATGATTTCCACATGGGCAACTGAATTGTACTTGGACAAGGTTTTTGCTTCTTCTTATGCCTAACTCTTGGATGACCACCCTTTAGATTAACTACATTGTGCTAGATGGCTACCAAATTTGAATAATTTAGCACAAATTAAATGGTAAATTGCTTTGGATTATATAATGCGTCTTGAGACTCCAGGTTTGTTGTTGAAGAACTTTCTGATGCTTTTTATATTCCTCTTACTTGCTATGGTGGCAAAACAAAGAATTTTTTTTTTTTTTTTTTAGTGAGAGCAAAAGAAAATGTCAAAAAGAACTTGAAATTGTTCTAGAGAACATGGGTGCCTTTGGAACAATTTTCCTGACAACTGTTTTCAGGAGGTATTTGCCAATCAAGTATTCTAGTCTATGAAATATAACAATGTTTTAGAATAATAAATTGGAAAACCAAGCATGTGTTCAGATCTTCAATTTGATTCACTTGTATTATTGTGTGAAAATTATTTTTCTCTCTTTGCAAAAGAAGTTATAAAGCAGTAATAGATATTTACCACTATAAAATAAATGATAATGTTACAGTTTATGTTTCAACTTTTTAGATAAATCGATTACTCTTGGAAGATGACACTGCTTTGGAGAATCGAAGTTTGGAGTATCAATCAATTATTAAAGAGTTCCGTGCTTTCCTGAGTGATTGCAAGGATGTATTGGATGAGGCAACTACAATGAAACTTTTAGAAAGGTAATTAAATTGCAAATGTTGACTGTGTTCACAATCAGTTTTTCTCCTTTGGACCATTATGCATGTTATGGAAATTATGTCAAATTAACTGCCAAACATTTCCAATACTTAGTAACTGCCTCTTCCTTCCTTGAATTCTCATGTAACAAGTAGGCCATTTTAGTTGCTTAATCAAATACATGGATTTTGGAAATTGTTATGCTTCTTCAGCATCTGGCAATTTGAAGTATATTTCAGTTTTTCTTGTTCGGTGTTTCAAGCACTGTAAGTATTGATGCACTGTGATGCTTAAAATCAAATATTTATACCTATTTCTTGTGCTTATGGTTTCACCGTAATTTGCTTTTGCAAAATCAAAAGTAGCCTAAAACACGCTTTCATTATTATTATTATTATAATTTTTTTTTGGGTACATTATTCTGCAGCTATGGTAGGGTTGAAGAACTGGTATTTTTTGCTAGTTTGAAGGAGCAACACGAGATCGTAGTTCACCATTATATCCAGGTACTTTTTATTTCCATTTTGAAATATTTACTCGTGGGATACTGTTCTCTTCATTACCCATTCTTCTCCTCATGGATCCTCTGTACATTGCACAAGTTCATTTACCAGTTGAGTTTTTTCTTGTCTAACTATCTACATTATTTGGACTTATTTTATATACTTTCTAACATTTTGCCTCATAAAGTTACCTGGAATTTTTTTTTTTCCTTTATTTGGTGCCAAAAATCCAGATTGTTTTTTCTTTTGGGAATTGTTTTTGGGTAAGCTTTCCCTGGTGTGTAATCCTTCCCTTTGGTTGATAGTAGATATTGTTAACAAAAGAGATGAGCTAATTTGGTATGGAATTAATTTATATGGTTAACATTGAAGATTCAGATGATCCATTACTGTTTTATTTAAAGTTTAGCAACAAGATTATTCTTGGTCAACTTGACTTGAAGTTATCTCTCCATTTATTTGCTTATGTGTTTTGTTTCATTCAGCAAGGAGAAGCGAAAAAAGCATTGCAATTGCTTCGAAAACCTGCTGTCCCAATAGATCTTCAGGTACAGATCAAAATCCAGATATGGAACATAGAACCTTTAGGACTTTACCCATCAATTCAGCATACTGGTTGCAGGTTCTTCCTGTTGTGTTTCTTCATTGTACTCAAGTCACCAGTTATTTATCTTCATCTTTACCATATGAGCCAGCTGACCTTTCATGTTTGTCAGAGACCATTATTCTTGAAAAGACAATTACTGATGTTCTTCCTACCATGCAGTACAAGTTTGCACCGGATCTTATCATGCTTGATGCATATGAAACGGTGGAGTCATGGATGACCACAAACAACCTAAATCCAAGGAAACTCATTCCTGCAATGATGCGTTATTCAAGTGAACCTCATGCGAGGTAATCTGCAGCTCTCTATTTGCATATTTTATCTGTTATATGTTTCTTTCACATCAGTGATTTGAGTTCATGTGACTTTTTTTTTTTTCCTCCTGGTTGCATCTCCTCAGTAAATATGTCTGGGTTCAAAGCAGTCACAGCTGAGTTAAAAACTTTGTATGATACCATGCGGGTGCCACTACCGGATTTCCTTACCCCTTTGGCTTTTCACTGAAATCGTTTTGTTAGAGATTGCAGCTGTGCACATATTTTTGATAGATATGTTCAGCGTTGGTCATTGTATAAATGTTCAAGCTATTAGGAAAAAATCATAAATTTAGTTTGTGTTTTGTTACTGACATGGCACAGATGTTGAATTAATATATTTTCTTTTCCTTCTTGCAATTAGGTTTTGGCACTACTTTTGTTTTAATTGTTATTTTTCACATTTAATTAGGGAGGCATTTCTGTCTAGCAACATTATAATTTTGATACAATGTATGTATTTTTCAATTTGACACTCTGAAGTTTATTTATTTATGCAAATCATTAAAATGCAGGAACGAAACCCATGAAGTCATCAAATATCTAGAGTTCTGTGTTCATCGCTTGCATAATGAGGATCCTGGAGTTCACAACTTGCTGCTTTCTCTGTATGCCAAGCAGGTTGAGATACTCACTATAGTATTTTAACATTATGTTTGAAGCAGCACTACCATAATATAACTGATTTTATTGTCAACCAATGTTAGGTGAATCTCATTATTACTATTATCTTCTGTTTACATCTTTAAATCCATGTCTTGCCATAGGATGCCATACATTTGTTATTTATTCTGAACATTCTTGCCTTAATGTCTAACATTGTTGTTTTGTGCGCCCTAGATATAATGATGACATTTTATGGCCTGTTCCATTGTTTCTGTTCTGTGGTATATAGCGCTACTTGAACATATCCTTAATGAAGACATTTAGATTCTTTAGCGAGGAACTCTCAAAGATATTTCAGTAATGTCCAAGTATATTTGGAATTATGTCATGCGTGTGTGTGTGTTAATGTATTTATGATTTATGCATGGTGCAGATGATGTGATAGTGTGGAAGTCATATTAGACACAATTCTAAGTCTTATTCTCTATTTGTTTGTTATGACATTTCACTTTTTTTAAATTTCCTTCTTGTATTAAATTAGGAAGATGATAGTGCCCTTTTGCGATTCTTACAATGCAAATTTGGGAAAGGACGAGAAAATGGCCCTGAATTCTTCTATGATCCCAAGTATGCCTTGCGTCTTTGCCTCAAGGAAAAGCGAATGCGTGCTTGTGTTCATATATACAGTATGATGTCTATGCATGAAGAAGCAGTTGCGCTTGCTTTACAGGTGATACGTTATCCTAATGCTTTAATGGTGTCTTTTCATATTATGTTTATCCAAGTACTTCTGTTTGTTCATAGCTGTTTTATAATAGTCCTTTCATATTATGTATCATTTTGCATAATCTAATGTAATTGTTGCTGGAATTTTGTCTCAAAACCACACTAGCACTAGAGTTGTTCAAATCAATTGCTTACAAATTCAGATGGATAAATCTAATTCTGGAAATGCAGCACATCTGCTGGTTGTAATATACATATATCAGGGTTTCTATCAATTCTCACTGCCGGGGATGGGATATTAGGGGATGGACTGAAAAAAAGCTTCACACAGGACTTTCATGGAAAGTTTCCTTGGGGTTTGTTTGGGTAATTTTGATGGAGGCATAAAATATCTACAGTTAATATTGTACTCTAAATGTTCTTTGATTTCAAATTCATAGGGTTTGAGTGACTTTAATCATACCATGTCAAATTTAAACCTCAAAACTTTGGATCTTGTCTTATGTGGATCTCTTTTCATTATACTCCTGCTTGTTAAAGCTAAAGTAAGAGCGGGAGGAGTGACGTTAATTAGTGCTTATTTGGTTGGTATAGTCATTGAATTGTCTTTCCAATTTTTTTTTCCCCCCTAAAATTTAACATTATATATCTTGTACTAGTTCGTCAGTACTGCAATACAATAACAATGTAGACCTTTATCCTTTTCTCGTTGCCTATATAGCTCATTCTCTCCCTATCTGTTAAAATTGCTGAAGTACATTCTCAAAGACATTCTAATTACATGTCTACTTTTGGGTACTAGGTTGACCCCGAGCTAGCTATGGCCGAAGCTGATAAGGTTGAAGATGATGAAGACTTGAGGAAAAAGCTTTGGCTCATGGTTGCAAAGCATGTAATTGAACAGGAAAAGGGAACTAAAAGGGAGAATATTCGGAAGGCGATTGCTTTTCTGAAGGAAACTGATGGACTTCTAAAGATCGAGGATATCTTACCATTCTTTCCTGACTTTGCGTTGATTGACGACTTCAAAGTTAGTTCTATCATTCTGGATTTTGTTATAGTGTTCAGTAATCTTATCCACTCTTTCCTTAGCTTACAACTGTGTTGAATTGGTATATTTTTTTCCATTCTTGGCATATAAAACATATATTGTGTTCTTTGCATTCACAAAGTTTTTGATAGTTTGTATGGAAGACCACGCTAACTCTGTTGTTGGTAATTTATATATACGCTCTTTCTGAAGTTTGTTCTTTCATCAAACTTGTGAATGTTAACTTTCTAATCTGCATCTCTAGGAAGCAATTTGCTCATCACTGGAGGATTATAACAAGCAAATTGAGCAGCTTAAACAGGAGATGAATGATGCAACACATGGTGCTGACAACATCAGAAATGATATCAGTGCACTTGCTCAAAGATATGCTGTCATCGATCGCGATGAGGACTGCGGGGTATTGCTCTTCCTAATATTTACTTCTATTTGATACCTTTGATGAAGGTTGCACTTCATATTCGGCCTAACAGCATACTTTTTTCTGGGAACATTTTAAAAAGGAACTAAACCAATATCATGCCCAATTTGATTTACCTTTGAAGTTGTGCCTTATAGTTTGCCAAGATCTCTTGATTTGTGTTCCCACCATGGTTCCATATTTCCGCTTTCTTCCCTCTTCGTCTAACCACCATCTTCTTGCATTTGAGTTTTTATGAGATTATGAATTAAGCTCTTATTGGTGTTCTTTGTTTGGATGTTCATTCAATTCGCTGTGGTATAGTCCATGTAATTGAATTCTATTATTCAGCTTCATGCCTTTATTATGACATCTTGATCCGTAAATCATCAGGTCTGCAGACGTAAAATCTTGATTGCGGGTGGGGATTATCGCATGGCTCGGGGTTATGCATCAGTTGGACCAATGGCACCTTTCTATGTATTTCCATGTGGACATGCTTTTCATGCACAATGCTTGATTGCCCATGTGACTCAGTGCACCAATGAAACTCAAGTAAGTGTTGTTGATATCGTTTTGTCTTATAAGCAGCTGCAGTTGGGGAATACTGTGGCTTATGGTGGGTTTCACATTAGCCAAACAAAAGATGTAGAAGTGTTGGTTTTCAGCAAATATGGACGCATATAGTAGCATGAGATCTATATATGTTGCGACTTACAAATTTGCCACTGAATATCTTTATAAGAAATTTATACGGTGTATTTGGAAAATTTGTTTAAGTCTCAACATGTATTCCATAAGAGTATCTGCAGAAGAAATTTAGCCAATACACCTGATCAGCAAAAGATATGATCAGCTGTGACGGTTTTGTTGACATTAAGATTTGTAAAACATTTATTCCTCTTATCTCTTATGGTCTAAGTGTCACTGGACTGCTCAGAAGTTATAGTCAAAGTTATAGGATGATTATTCTAGTGTATAGTCACCGTTCCCCTCACCCCATCCTGCTCAAAGACCTCATGTTTCTACCGCAAGACCAATTGGGCTATCCTTCAGGGATTTTACAGGATGAATTCTCATTTCAGGTTTTTCTTTTTCTTTTAAATATGGTTTTCTGAAAAAATGTTGCAGGCAGAATATATACTGGATCTGCAGAAGCAACTAACTCTATTGGGTAGCGATGCAAGGAAGGATGCAAATGGGGTCACAACTGAGGATTCCATAACTAGCATGACCACAACAGATAAGGTTGTTTTCTTCATTTCTGAGTTGCATCTGGGCTAACATACATTATTGAATGTGAAAAGTCTGAAATACGATTGTTCGTCTAATGGGCTATGATGTTATATAGAATTTTCTGTTCCAATGAATTTTTGATGAGTTCCAGAGTGAAGCTGAGTTTGACTCTGCTGAATGTGGAAGTCTGAAATAAGATTGTTCGCCTAATTGCCTATGACAGTATATTGAACTTTCTGTTCGGTTGCTTTTTGATGAGTTCCCGAGTAACGCTGATTTATCTAATTATTAAGACCTTCATTAATGCGCATTTTTTAATTTATTATCATCATTCCTCAAAAAATTATTCATGGGAACATGGAATTTAATCAAATTTATGGCTTTTGTGCACACTAGTAGTAAAGGTTTAATCAAATTTATTCCTCAAATGTGGAACGAAATTGACTGATTCAATTGCCTTTTTATTGTTGAATTTATGGGCAGCTTCGATCACAATTAGACGATGCAAATAGCCAACGAGTGTCCATTTTGTGGTGACCTGATGATCCGCGAGATCTCTCTGCCATTTATCGCCCCTGAGGAAGCGCATCAGGTTACTTCGTGGGAGATAAAACCACAAAACCTTGGAAATCATAGGAGCCTTTCTTTACCTGTATAACAAGTTCTGTTTGTGCATACCGTCAAGTTGCACGTTTGCATTGTGTTTGCCGGGGAACTGGTTCACAACCAATTATTTATTTATTTCCTTGATCTCCTTTTTGGATAAAGGGCCTCCTTCAGCCTACTCATCAGGCTTCCTCTATTCATGTAATATATTTATTTCTGTACAAGACTCTGGCTATCTTTTGTGGGTATCTTTTTCCCTTTTTCCTTTTT
Organism: Murraya paniculata; assembly: GCA_030449075.1. Taxonomy (NCBI): domain Eukaryota; kingdom Viridiplantae; phylum Streptophyta; class Magnoliopsida; order Sapindales; family Rutaceae; genus Murraya; species Murraya paniculata. Next base: position 2,691 of record JAEVFN010000253.1, on the reverse strand, counting down.
TTTTGGGATCTCCGTTGTATTCTTCATGCATGGGCATAAAATAATATTATGGGGCTCTAGAGATGTGGAATGGCCCTTCTTTACCTTGCAACACTTGGGTGAATTTTAAAATTTTATTCACTCCTTAAAAAAAATTATTTTGTTAATTTTTGGAATTTGGATGGAAAGCGGCAAAGCGCCGTTGTGATTTGTGATTAGAGAATTTGTTATTCCCTCCTTGCAATCTCTACTGCCACCGCCAGTTGTTGTGATCAACTTGAATGTGTTTGACTTGGAGCATTCAAAGAAGAGTGAGTGTGCGATTATTGATTGATTCATTAAGAAGAACAGAAGAAGAGGGAGGTAAATGATTACATTAATAACACACGAAGATTGAAATGAAACGATCCGACTTGCAGGGTTAGTTATATGGTACAGCATGTCATATCAACTCGTTCTGTACAAAATTTTTTCTACAATTAGATGACAAAAAACCCCTCATAATGTACTAACTCGTCCGTCTCCTCTGTTCCGACTCAGTAATCAAACACAGTCTTGACTTGGATCAGACTTTGATTAGACCTGACCCCAGCAGTTCAAGTACATGACCCGTCGGAGAGACTCGTCCGTTTGAGCGCCGGAAATATCGGATCCGACGAAACTTTTATTGCCGTGGTGAAGGGAAGTGAGGCCGGACTTCACTTTGCAGCCCTGGTCTGTACGGCTTTGCACCACCGCCACGGTTGCCGCCATCCACACCCTGTTCAGGTAAGTCATCTCTTTCTGTTTGAATGAAATGAAATGAAAGGGGAATTAATTTGTTCATAAGCTAGACAGCTCGCTCGCAAGATTTGTATTTGATTTGTTTGTGTTGTCAATTTTGTGTCTCTTGGTCTGTCGATGGTGAGCAACGAGTGGAGCTGGCTGTTGGGTTATTTATAGAAGAAATATTTATAGACGAAAGAAAAAGCGGTATTGTGAAAAAGGATTAGTGGGAAACCCAAAGCCAAGAGCGGTTTTGGTTTCTGAGTAGCGGGCGAAAGAGTCGAGGTTCTTTTGTTTTCTTTTGTTTTTGCTTTTGGATGTACGTCTTATCGCGACACGAGTTTTTCAACTCTAAGCAACTTACATCGCGAGATAAGATTGGGAATAGCTAACTAGACCAAAAAACCCGTCAACAAACGAAACGATATGGAAATTGGAAAAGGCATACAAGGCGAGGAGGTGAGATATCGCTGTAGTTTGTCGTACGTGTGAGAATGACATGTGCAATAGCTACGGGGGGCAGGTGGCTGCCTTATCCGAAGTGATCTTCGATGACTTTATCTCCTCGCGGGCCCCGCGCAAAATACTTTTTTGTTTTGTATTAACGCGTTGTCGTTTCGTGACGAGTAAAGTACAATCGCCTACACGTGTGAAAACGACGACTTTGCCACCGTGGCTCTCTCTATGGGTTGCATTTGGAAACACTATACGCCATCACTTGCTCTACTAGTCGACTGTACTCTACCCCTCTCTCTGATTGAATCATTTATTCTCTATTACTATTATTTCTCTTCACTTCTTAAAATTAGATGCATTCACATTCAAAGTGGGCATCATAAAACATATCTTACAATTATAGAACAACAAGAGGCATGGACTAAACTAAACCATGGCTTGGAGATTTGAATAAATACGTGAAATGAAAAGCACCCGGCTGAAGGGGAAATAAAAATAAAGTTTTGATTTCAGGATACCATTGGCTAAACTAAACCGCTAACTCACTAAATTATGGGGGCAAGTTGAGACAGAACTTTTAATAGGATTTGAATGGGGGTGTTATGATTGTTATACAAATGTACCATCAAGTTCATCACCCCATGTCCTACCTCTCTTCTCTTCATAATTGCGTTTTTGCTTTTTGTGCTGTGGGTCACAAATATTTACTCCAATTGTGATGTCCATAATGAGCTCCACCCAAAAATCCTTTTACGTGTGCCGAGAGAAAAATTTTAAGTGCTCCTAAAACCATTTGCGCTTTTTTCAATTTGGTCTTATTTCATATGTATGCTGCAGTCAATTACGATGATAATATATATATATATATATATTTTTTTTTTTTTTTTTGTGGTGAGTTCTTTAAAGGATTTATCGAATAGTGAAATGGGATAAAGACGAAATAGAAAACAATGAATAACAAAAAGATAAATATGGATAAGACTAAATAAAAGACTTAATAGAAAAATAATAAATACGAAACATTAAGTGATGTTTATCTTTGTCCTTCTATTTAAGTTGGACAAAAAAATATAAAATAATTTAATATGCATGGTCTCGCACTTATAAGGACTGTGGAGCTCTTGAAATATTGACCTTATCGAGTGCAAGACTATACATATCAAATTACTTTTATACGCTTTTCAACTTAAAAAAAGGATAAATATTCACCGATTATTTACACTCCGTTAAAAATACATTTCTCTCTTTTTGTATCTTTACACTTAAAGTTTATAAAGTGCATCACTTTTCACTTTTCCATTAACATTGTTAGGGGATTCAAAGAAATATTAACAAATGACTATTTTACTGTTGAATGTAGAAAGACTATTTATTGGTTATTATTTTAAATTGATGGAAATAACTATAAATTCTAAGTCTCCCATAACTAATTTTATGTTATTTTTTATTTGTGGAAAAACTATAATGTTCAATGTTTTTCCTAATTGGTTT